>CADDXX010000013.1:2981139-3040228 GCA_902810485.1 Alauda arvensis
TTTTTTTTTTTTTTTTTTTTTTTTTTTCTATCTTTTGACTGAAAATGAAAGTTACACACATTCTAAATTAGTCTTGAATTTTACTTTGGCTTGTCTACATCAGCAGTATTTGAGCATCTGCGGGACTGTTGTACATAAAGTTTCACATGCAGTGAATTGTAAACTGCCCAGGAATACTTGCTTTAAGCTCCAGTCATTCTCTGCCTAAGGAAGGGAAGTTGATAAGTTTTCCACAATCCTGCTCTTATTTGTTTATGTAAAAAGTTCAAAAGTAGATGACAGAACTAAAATGGCAACTGTAAAATTTTCCTTCCCTTCAGTGCCTTCAACTGACATGACAGATCATCTATACTTACTGAAAATGTATGCCCTACAGATTTATTTTTAACCAGGAAATGTTGTAGTTTGGAATTACTTTATAATGTGTTTGAATTTTTTTGATTTTTTACCTGACCTGAGGCAAAAGTATCTCATACTGACTGGCATTTGCTCTTGGCATCACAAAACAGATATGTTAAAATRATGCTTTGTGTTTTTCTGAACAAAGACTGTAAATGATCTGCTTCCTTCATGTATGATATTTGTGGTTGTTAATGGTTTATTCTTGGAAGAGTCTTTGCATATGTTGAGTACTTCGAGATAGATAGTGCTAGAATGGTTTGCAAGGGCACGCATACCTTCCTGTAATCTAATCTTAAAAGACATGTTACTTTCACATGATGTGGTTTTTGAAGGCTGCTTCTGTATGTATGAGTTTGGCAGAGAATCTCTTTTACCAAAGCAAAGGGGGATAAAAATAAATAACGTGATATAGGGCACACAGCAAATCYAGTTTCAAATTGTTATTGGGACATAAAAATCTTTCCTTATGTGTATATTTTTCACAGTGTGTATGTAGTTTTCTGCTGGTATGCAGTTGTCTGTATCATCTGGAAAAAAACTCTTTCTTCCTTTATTGCTCAAAAACTGTATCCTAAAAGGGCTGCTGGGAATGGGTGTGTTTAGGTACAGGATTTTTCAGCAGTCTGTGGCTGTAACCATGAAGCTAATTGTGGAACAGGTTTTGATAGTAGTTTTCCTATTACTATGTTGTTGGTTTGGTTTTTTTTTTCCTACTCACATATAAAAAAACACCTAAGATAGTTTAGAGGATTTGTAATTCCTCCATCCGTTTCCATCTCTACTTGGATTTCTATGGTAACGTGCATACTGTGTGTATCTGTTTCTGTGWACAGGCGTGTACTACAGTATGCTTGATTTTGGTCTGTAGGAGACAGGAATACACAATTTCCCCCCATACTCCCCACCCATCTTATTACCATGACACTTGAAAAATTTCTGCCACTTCTTTATTGGAACATTTTCACAGTCTTACCCAACAGACCTCAATTTTTAAAATTGTACCTCTGTGGAGTGTACAGGGTTCTGATTKTTCTAACCTGCATGCAGGACTCTACTGTCACTACAATGCAGCAGTAGTGACAAAGTTAGGTCACTGKGCAATGCCTTTCTTGCCTTCTATGTCTCCTGTTTTCAGAGACACAGCTGAGAATTGACTTTTATTCCATTTTCAGAGGTTAATTCTCCAGGTGCTACTCTTTTCTCTTGTGTTTTTTACTTACTTATATAGTGCCAGCTGCTTTTGGGTTTTTGTGGTCTAGCTGCATCTAACCCTTTTCAAACCTCATCAGAATTTTTTCCCAGCATGTGGTGCTCATCATCATCATATTATTTAATCTTCTTTTCTCAATAGTTAAATATTTGGATTTTTTTAATGTATATGTACGCAATATACTATAATAATGAATTTTTTTTTTAAGATCAAGGAGTTCTGTTTCAAAAATTTCTTTTTTGTGAGTTGATACACTATGTTTTAGCTTGTACCTGTTACATACAGGTATGTTGTTTTTCATCTTTGCCACTTTCCTGTGAGGTGACAAACATGTTCTATATATAAAGCAATTGCATAATTCTAAGGCCAAAGTTTAGTTGATGTCAACACTGTTAGGGTTCTCAGTTCCTGTAAGACTCCTGATGTTTTTCCCTCATGAAACCATTATCACAGATCCTCCATGGATTGATGTAGATGCATCAGAACAGTGTAAATGCTGCTGGAAGCAGTGATCAAACAGATAAACKTGTGAATTTAGGTGTCACATGGCCACAAGAGAGGTCACTTTGGTGAGCTGATCCAATGGAAAGCTAATTAAAAGCCAGCGTCTCCCCCAACAAAAAATAAAAATCCCACACTGTTTTTTAAGTGCTTTTTATCTATTTCATGATGGTTAGGTCTGACTTAGTGTGTGCCCAAGGGAACAGAAAGATCAGGGACAGTAATCTTTATCAGTTAGCCTTGCCCTTAGATTTAGATGTAAAAACGTTAGCCTCAGGCAGTTCTTTTGGAGAACCAGCTCCATCAGGAGGCTGTAATTTGTGAGCTGTGGAAAGGGGACTTTATTCTAAGGAGCTGCAAACATGTGGAGAAAGACAACTTTAATGTTCTTTTCATGTCAAGTCTGAGATGGGCTTGGGATTTCTACTACTCAGTTACWTCATTTTTGTCAAGACTGAGCAAAAGGCAGTTTTAAGGTCTGCTTTAGTGATGTGCTAACTATGATTAGAGGATGTGTTCATAGATAAGCCTATATCTATTTCAAATATTGCATGTTATGAGTGGCATGGTTTCAGTAGTAATGGAAGCTGAAAAGGTCTGCTGGAAACTGCTGCTTTTTAACTTTGTGGGTAGAAATAAAAGTGAATTATTTAACAAACTGGCTGCTGAAACCTGAATGAAGCAGTTATTTTGMTATTTCTAGAGCTGTTGGTCTAGGAAAGACCTTAGGCTGGGTAACCTAACATTTTTGCTGCCCCTTTGTTCAAAAAAGCTTCTTACTTGTGCTGGAAAATCTCACACAAGAATTGCCCCCTAAAGAGAAGAGCTTGAGATCTCTCAATATTAACTTCTGTATCCTTTTAATAAATTTACCAGTTATTTTATTCAAGTAGATGGATTGCTGTTGAATAAAAAAACTGAAAGAATACTGCACTTTTGAAATGTGTGTCCTGATTGTTGATAAGCTGAAATCAAGAGCATTGCAGGAGGAAATTTTACGATATTTAGCGTATCTGTTGATTTGCTCTCTTTTCCTTCAATACAGGGTAATGTTTTCTTGAAAAATTGGATGGGTAGGTTTTCAGTGACAACATACTATTTCAGAACATATTTAGGAATTTAGCAAAAAGTATAGTTCTATTTTGTTTTAACTTAAACTTGTGTCTTGTTTCTTCAGGGTCATGATGAAGAAGCTGTTGTGGATATGGGCAAAATCAGCTCTACTATCAATACAAATTTTGAGAAAGAAGAACTAGAGAGTAAGTTTGTGGGGGTTTTCTATTTACTTAACATGCATTTTTGACTAGGAATAAAAGATGATTTTTCCTTGCTAAAAGGAATCAAAATTTTATGGCTATTCTGAAATTCCAGGAGTAGAACTGGTGAAAAGCAGACCTGCCCTGATTTTTGTCTGTGTGTGTGCCAGTAAATATCCACTGTTCTAATCTGTCACTAAGAAAAAAAAATAAATTGTTGAAGCTTTCCAAGGAAAGCTTGTTTCTTAGACTTAGGTTTGAAAAAAATKATTCCTGTTGTTAAGTAATTTTCCAGCATGAATGATGTCACATTCTGCAGAATTAAAAGTCAGGAAACAAGGGTCATGAGTGAGATGTTTGTTTTCTTTTCTGAAAGTTAAGYATCCTTGTGATTGTGGTCATGCACTTCAAATATGGAGAGTCTGAACAGACATGTAACTGTCTTTCTGGTTCCATAGTAAACTGTATGTTCCACAGTCTGCTGTCAGTAAAGCATTATGGTAGTCTTCATTATTTGACWCAGGATCCCACATTTAGCAATTAAAATAGCAATGATTTAGTTTTGTGTAGAGGAATATAAAATTAGATATTTCATCTAAGACATGACTTCTTTTCTTACTTGAAAACAAATTAGTTTGGGATGAGGATTCATGGATGTTACTTAAGGAACAGGGAGGTCCAGTGTTAAAATCTTCATTATTTGCCTTTCACATGGAATRCTCTGAAGCTTAAATAACATTTGCAGAATGCTAGAAGCCAGAAGATTCACTGAGTTGTACTGAYTCTTACTGCTTCAGTACACTGGAAAACCATAATGGCAGCAATTTCTGGCTAAGAAGAGTTGATTTAGGTTGYTGTCACATTTTTCTCATACTGTGGTATAACAGGAGGCAGTTCAACGTGATTGAGGTTGTTTGCTCCTGTTGCAGCCGTGCTCTTGCTCTGTTTCCTTCATTCTGTTACTGTTTCCTGTCTTGTGCTAACATTTCCCTTGGCCTGAGCAAACCAAAAGCCTGGCTAAGTGTGTTGAGCCATTGGCAAATGTAACAGTGTGACAAGGGAAGATGGTCGRGGTCTCAGCTGTTGAGCACCCAAAATGCCACACAGATGGATGTGTGCCAGGGCTGAGCAGRGGAGGGAAGCATGGATGTGAGGCYSAGAGATGCAGCAGTGGAGGCTGTGRCAGTGCTGGTTTAGATGGGGTTCTGCCACAGGGAAACCACTGCCTTGGCTCTTTCTGCAGATGAATCTTCAGTGCAGATTTAAGCTGTCTCCTCCTTAATTTCTTCCTTTTGCTTTTCCTGGGAGATGACCCAGAAAAAGCATGTGTATGTTTTGCAGGGAGGCAGGGGTTAAGGGGAAGCAGGCATCCAGCTGGAGTAGTGTTGGAGGCAGCAGCCTTAGCAGCTGTAATACCTCGAGCACAAAGAATGACATGGGAATGTGCAGCCAGATCACTTCCCCAGTCTCTGTCAGAGCACATTCTTGCAGGAGTGCTTCGGCTGGTACAGCACTGCAGTTAATCAAGATCCTGAGTGGGAAGGCAGGGGGCTCAGGTCACTTGAGGCAATTTAAACACTTGGATGACTGCTGTGGAAAATACCCCTGTCTTACCCGTAGCCAAAGAGTAAATTAGGGTGAAATTTAGACTGCTGTCCAATGAACAATTGAGTCAATGTAAGCGCTTTTGAAAGGAGGAGCTGAGATCTCACTGTCCTCACCTTGCTCTTAGCCATGCAGCCTTGCCTTTTCTTTCACTTCCTCACTCATTTTGGAGTGGCCCAGTGTTTGTGATTCAGTGCAAGAGGGGCTGGCTCTACACAGGTTTAACAAACAACTAATTAGAAGTATCTGACAAGAAAAATGTTTTCTAGTAGGATTGTCAGATACGTGAAGCTGTGTATAGACACACATTTTCTCACATAAATAGGAATTATTCTTGGTGTTCACATGTATTTTTTAGTATCTCATATATTTGTAAGAATTCTATTTTTTACTGGTAGAACGAGGCAAGGGAAGGGCAGCATATAGTTTGACTTTGATAAAAGTGAAAACTGCTCCAAAGTAAGAACAAAACATTTTTTTCTTTCCTTTATGAAAGAGAAAAAGGTATGTAAGTGTGATTGTTCAACTCATATAGTTACCTTCTCAGAGATTCTTTACATTCAGGGTATTTTAGAGGATAAATTTATGCAAACTTACAGCTCTGTTTAAGAGTTGATTATTTATAAGTTGTTAGGATGAGAGTAGGTATGTGGAATTTTTATGTTTTGTTTTTAATTCTGATATTACAAGCCTACAAGGGGAGAAATGGAATTGTTGACTGCAAGCATTAAAACAATTCCAACTAGTATTAATTTTCATTTCTGACATGAACATTTTCTTGTGGGCTTGGGAAACCCTTTACTAAAACAGTGGGCATTGGAAGTGTTTTAAGACTTCAAACTATTTCAGTCTAGTCTTTCAATATGAGTATCTGGTGATTTGAAAAGCAGTTCTAGGAATTGTGAACCTTTACAGAAGTGTGCATCAATGTATTTTCAAGGAGAGTCAGYAAGCAGTGAATTGAGTTCAGCCCTGGTTGAGAGCACCACATGGACAGGTGATACTTAACATCTTTAAAGTATGTGCAAACTACTGTTGATACAGTAGAAGACATAATTTTGCTTTTAATACTGAAGGGAAGGTTTCTTGGTGTTGTCAGTATTGGATGCTTGAATTTTCTGTAAATTTTGTGATGAAATAATAATGGAGAGAGAAACAAATGCTCAAGGGGAAAATGGACCTTGGACTTGGAGYTTGTCAAGCTCTGCATTCTATTTGTGGTGGCTGGCAGAGTGTGGTACCTGTCTGGAGTGACAGTGTTTAGGTTAGARAGGTTAGACACAGRCTGCTTATTTCATAACACTCTTCCYGTAAAAGAGGAATGGTTAGAGAAGGTAAACTGCAATTGTGGGCAGACTGTGTGTGTACTAAATAAAGGTACTGCACTTTACTGAAGCTCTAAGGCCTTATTTTAAATTWACAAATGTCAGTTTACAGAAGAGCTAGAAAGGGGAATAACATCTTAAAATAACCGTTTTAAGAGCACCTAATGTTCTTAACTTGATGCCAGGCTCTTTGAGCTGCAGTGAATGAGAGTAACAACAAAGCCAGGAATTGGAAGTAAGGCAAGAATATTAGTGGCAGAGGTATTTCATGTGATCTTGTAAAAAGTATTCTCTGTTAAATGATGTTTAAGGAAAACTCCTGTTAAGATGTCTGGCTTGATACTACCAGGATGCATCTTTTAAAATGTGTAGCTTTTCAACCTTGATTGGAGGATAAATTTACTAGATACAGTTTAAGGGAAAAGGGATACATTCTGTTATGCTTAGCAGGCATAGCAAAGATAAGGAGTTTACRCATAACAGAGGTTTCATTCCAGAAACAATCTTGAGGTCAGGAATGTGTGTGTTGGTAGACTGGTTTTCTGTGGCATGAATCCAAGCACCAGCTTTTAAGAGTTAAGATGGTTTAATAGCTGTCTACTCTCACATTATCCTCTGGCAGGTGTAAGTCATGTTTACATTTTAAGTGACCCTATTCTCTCTTATGCTTTGATAAGCCTTAATTTTTATTTAAGAAAGGAACTGTGGTTTTCACTTAGGTGACAAGGACATRTAATCAAATAATCCTGTATTTTTTCTCCCCTTAGGTGAATATTGTATATCTAAGTAGAAAACTTGCTGTTACAAATGTTTTGCAATTTGAAGCTTTTTAAAAAGTGCTTGACATAAACTGTGTCCTAATGTTTTTTTTCCCAAACTTCTTGTATTTGAGAGAAAAAATGTAATGTTTTTGTTCCAACTGCATCAGAAATTTTATAAAAAGACAGCTACTGGTAACTATAATAGTTTWATAATCTTGAAACACACATAAATTTATTATTAAAGTAATATGGTCATGAAACTGAAGTTCTACCAAACAGCACGAACCAAAATTTAAGACTTGCAGTAAACTTGATAGTTCCAGATCAGTCAAATATAAAGTTTTTGAAATGAGGCAGAAGAGACTACTTGATTCTGTGACCTATTACTTCTTGCTGACTTTTCATAACCTTTACCTTTTTTTAATCCCTTAAAAATCAGTTTCTTCAAAAATTGACTAAACTTGTGACTTGTTGGATATTRGAACTCTTAATGAATGGATGATTTCTGTATTTGCAGTTCACTGAAAGCTAGTGTTCCATAGCAGTTTAAGCTTTTAAAGTGTGAGAGTTACCTTTTTTTTTTTTWTTATTTACAAAATAAGAAATAAAAAAAGTTTTTCTCAGGAACAGGTAACCAACCTTCCATGAAGCAAGATTGCTTCYGTAATGTTTTTCATATCTTAAAATAACAATAGATGCATTTGGCAAACCAATCTATTGAAGCACTTGTACAAGAGAGGGGTGTGATCAAGTTTGTAATGACAATGTATTTGTGACCTGTTGATGAAGTCAGAAAATTTTCATTTCAGAAGTCTCATATGAAATACTTTACAATCACAGTGTTGTGCATGTGGAAGCCTTGTGTCTTTACCAGGGAAATGAGAACTGATGATTTTTTTTTGTTATGTTTAGTGGACAAAGGGCTAGTCTTGAATGTTGATGGGACTCCCGCTTGAATTGCTTGCTTCTGGGTTTTCTCTCCTCCAACAGAAACAACTCTTTGAAATGACCTTGTATGTGTATCCTTTTTCCTGAGCTCTGCTGCAGAGACAGGCTGGACCAGGGATCCCCAGCTCAGATAAAGCGTGGGGCCCAGCTCTGCTCTGGCTTGGCTGTGCAGTGCAGGGACAGCTCATCCCCCCTCCCATGGGTACCAAGGGCTGGCTCCTTTCCCAGGCCAGGGAGATCAGTGCTGGCAGTGAGCCACAGGTGGAAGTCTGTGCCAGAATCCCTGTGTGGCACTGCCACCCAGCACTAAGCTTTCCCTATTACTGTCCCTACCTGCATGTCCAGTGTGTTTGCTGATAATGCCTTTTGAATATCGTTGTGTCTAATAGAAGTATTCTGTGTGTTTTTCTCTGACTGTCCCTACAAACTCATTGTCAGAAAAAAAATCATTTTTGCATGTAATGAGAAATCTGTCATTTACTGGTTTTGTTAGCATAATATGCCAGTTTTGGTCATGTAGTGAGAAAGCACTCTTCCTGAATTGCTTTACCCTATGCTATGCTACCTGAGTTTTGGGATAGTGTTTCTCAGTTTTAACAGTTTAAGTATAAAGAGTGTATTCTCAGATAGACCTAAGTGCTAGGAGCAGCAGGACATTTCAGATKACAGACCAGGATGTGTAATGGATTCTAAAATATTGTGGAGAACCTTTGGGTTCCAGTCATGGCATGCAGCCATCCCAGGAAAGAATTTTCTTTACGTCTTTCTACAGGTTCAGCTTGAAAATTGTATCTCAAATGTTTAATTCTGAGAGCAAGAGACTGCTTTTGTCAAATAGTGCCTTTAACAAGAGGAGTCCCTGGTAATTAAAGGACTTCTTAGTAGTCAATTCATGCATGGAAGACCAGGATTATATGAAATGATTTTATATTCACTTTTGATACATTAATTCCGTAGAAAATAATTTGACTCTTTTCTTGGGAATGTGCATGAGAAATTTATAAAATAAGTGAAAAATGCTGTTTGTTCTGAAATACTTAGTTTCTTTCTTATGCCAGGAACTTCACTATCAATACTGACTTGTGCATTTAATTGCATCCTTCAGAAACAGGGCATTATTTCAGATTAGAAAATTAGCACAGCAGAAGTATTTTTTGTGAATTAGTGACTTGAGTGATTTTTCATTATAAATAAACAAGTGTGTGTGTGTGGGGGTAGAGAGGCATTGTTCTTGTTCCTTAAGTTTTACCAGAACTGAGAGTATTTGGAGAAGTCCCATGGGCTGTGAAATTTTTAAGGGCAAGAAAAGACACTTTTCTTCTCAGTCTTACTTCTTCCATCCTCCTACTTTTTCCCATTTGTGTGCTTCTTCCTTCAGAGCAGCTTTGTGAAAAGGTCACAAGAAGTTGCAGCTTRTTTTTGTGCATGCAAGTACTCTCTGTGATGTAAGGGAAATTAATACCGAGGAATGAGATGCTGTGTTCCTGATCTTTCCTACTAGGGTAATGCACTTGGAGATGTGAGTTAAGACATCAAACAGCTGGATTTCTTCCCTGTTTTATGATCTTAAGGAATGGATTAAGATCTCTCCTGMAGATACTCCAGTTTTTCCATACTGGAACAGTCCATGCTAGGATGAGATAGATTTTGACATTATTTGATTAAAAAAGGCTTCTGTATAAAATTATCCATCTTCAGATTATTATTTGAAGATTTTTAAAGAAATAGTAATTCTTGTCACAAAGTTTTAGTCTTCAGCAGACTTGAGAGCTTATTTAGAAGATGGGGTCACACTGATGTGTTGTGAAAGGATGAGGGGGATCACACATAAGATGCTGTATTGGAAGTGATCGTTGGATATAAGTTTTTTTTTTTTCAGGTAGTGTGTTGCTATAGGTTGGTATAAGTTGCTTAGATAGAACATATATCCTTAAAAATACTAAAAGAATGGCTGTCATCCTAACTAAACTGATCAAAACCATGGCTTCAGCTTTGAAGTTGGCTGTACTTTGAGCAAGATTGTACCAGGTAGCTCACCTCCAGATGGTCCTTACATCCATCATTACAGTATGATCACTCWTAGTTCAAATTTGCAAGTTAACAGGATTTGAGAATACACACAGATATAAACTTGATTTTCTTTGCTTTTCCTTTTTAAGATGGAGAACCATGTCCTTCTTTCTATGAAGGTTAAAAGGCATCTAGACAAAGAAAAGAGAAGGTTCTGTGTGGAATTGTATTTAAAGCCTAGTGATAATCAGGGTGTTTTTGTTGATCTCTCTCAGATTTTAGAAGTCTTCTATTACCATTTTCATAGGAGTTCTGGGGAGAAATCAAGAAATGTAGAGCATTTTCTTTTCTGTATATGTTATAGGACTTTAGCAAAAACTGACTTTTGGAATGAGACCAACCATGTGATGGAGACACGTTTCAAGTTCCTAACGTTTAAGTTTGTTTCATATTGATAAAGGCCTTAAGTAGTAAATACTCTCAGTGGATTTGAACAGCTAAGCTTGGATAAAGTCATGTTGGATTAAAATGAGCAATCATCTCTTGAGCTTTGTATTACTAAATTTAGTATTGGGGAGTCTACTAATTCTATTGATTATTGGTTTATGGTAATTCTGTAAGAAGCTTTGTTTGAAAGTGGTACTGTGCTACAGACATTTACGTGAATAAAGCTTTGAAGGTCACATGATGTACCTTTTGAACTTATAAACACAATTGTCAAGTAAAGGTTGTGTGCCTTTTAAAAATAACACCTGATGCTACAAACTTGAATCCCAGCCCTTTTAGAGKTAAATTTCTTTCCGTTGCTTTCATTGATGATATATTAATTTTATATTAATTGCTTTTCTTGGAGGTCAGTTTTTTATTTTGTTTGGTTTTTTGGCCAGGCTGAGGGATATCGTAAGTTGTTTCACCCAATTCATTGGGACTGAATGAAAAAAAATGGCCATGGTTTTGTTTCTTTTTGCTTTTCCTTGTAAATTGTATTTATAAGTAAATCTTTATCTGTCCATCTGCAAACTTTATTACTCCTTAATAATATTACATTATTAAACTTAAGGAAACACAGACCTACCCTTATAAACGATCTTATTTTTAGAAGGCTTCACAGTGCTTTTCTTTACTGAGTTAGAATCAAAGTTAAGCTTGTCCAATTTTTATTATGTGGTTTCATCCCATCTTTGGAATTGAGTATGCCTGTAACATGTTTTTAGGTAATCATGGCAGTATAGTCAACAGCAGTAGTTTCAGATTTTCTAGGCAGTAGTTGAAATGTCTTTATGACTGTTTGTGATACCAGAATGAAGGTTCCTTTTCCTAAGGARCAGTCAGCTGCACTCATAAGCTTCTGTTTGCTGTAAGTAAATTTTTCTTTGTTAGTCTRTTTTACTGCCACCCCCACTGCTTGCTCTGAAAAATATTTCAGAGGCTCTTTGTCACCATGAGGTTTTTTCTTAAAGTTATTCTGATAGGATTACATTGGATTGTGATCCATTTTACTTTATAAATGCAGAACATCATTTGCTCATTGACATTTCATATTAGTCCTAAAATACCATTGCAGATGTATGAATACTTTGCCTATACAGAAGTGGTTTGGGGAAGATATTTTTGGTTTTTATTTGTYTGCAAGACCATGTCTACGTGAGGAGATAGTCTCACAGCAGTCACTTCTGGGCAGTGTGGGCTGAAGGGCAGGTTAATAACCCATGGCCAGGCTGTTCCCTGTCTCTGTGAAACCTTCATTTGTTTGGGAAGCAAGAAGGTGCTTCTTTTAAATCTTCCTTTTGGAGYTGAACAGCAATATATTGTAGGTTATGGACTGACTGTCCAGGTTACTAACTTGGCAGTGCCTACTTGGTGTGCTTGAGACACCTATGAGGCACCTGGACATGATTCTGTGGTTCTGTGATAGTAAAAGCCATATGCTATGGACACAGGTTGTTTAAAAACACTTTTTTGTTGCTTATTTCAGCTCAGTTTTCCATAGCTTTTACCTGTATCTTTGCAGCATATCTGCGCTCCTCCTATCTTTTCTACTGGAAAAAGAAAATTCTGTCTCCGTGCAATTAGGTAAAAGGAGATAGACTCTTGTTTGTTTGTTCCACCTCTCTTCCATGCAGCAACGTGGTCTTTGACTATGGAAATGGCCACACTGTTACAAATGTCAGTTTTTGCAATAGCAAGGTATATTGTTTAATATGGTGATCCTTGGAAAATCTGTGAGGGATTTTTGTCTCTTGTTTGTGGGAACAGCAAGAGACTGAAGTGTGGAAGTCCTTATTTTTTAAGGAATAAAATCTTGAACAGTTTCAAATTCCTTCAAGTTTTTTTTTTTAGTGCAGTGATAAAAGCACATGCTTAAAACAGTCAAATTAACGATATTAAAACAAACATTTATATAAAATGCTTCCATTACTGGAAGTATGCTAGAGTCTCTCTTAGGAAGAAATAGTTCCTGCAAAAAATCCAACACTTTGGCAACAAATAGAACTGTTGAAGTGTGTATATAAAGTGTAGTTTGATACTTGCTAATTGAATATATGAAATAAAACAGAAACCCTAACAGTCATGRTAACAACTCTTGCAGTGAGTGGTGGCTCACTCAGTAGTGGGATGTGGTGAGTAATGCAGTTATTTTTGAACCTTGTGCTTTTGCTTCCCCTATGCATAAGGTTATTGTATCCTGATGGCATCAGCAACATGACCATTGTTAATGATGCCCCCTGATCATATTATATACCAAGTGCAGTGATTTATAGGTGTCACATTGGCATTAATTTCTCTGGGAATTCCATTGTGCATAGCAGTCATGGAGGGCAGAGGTTAGGCTGCTGGGCAGGGGCTGGGTATTGTTGGAAGAAACTCACAAAAGACAAGTCTGTCTCTATAAATAGGACTGGTGAGTGCTTCAAGAAATTAATCTCTTTTCCACTCTTACATAGAAACAAATAGCTTTTAATGTGTTTAATTTCAGATTTGGTCATAGTGCCAGCAGTTGACTCTAATTAAACTAGTGTTGGAAGTGTGTCAAGAATTGGGTCTTGTTATATGAAAAGGATTCTTTGACCAAATTAATTAAATGTTCATCTTACTTGTGCTAATAATGATTTTTGCTTGTATTTTTAGTCATGTAGCACTGTAAAAGTACTCAAAACTTCTATAAAGCAGTATCTTTTTGGTCTTAGGGATTCTTTTTTTGGGAAATAGGCTTCACATCTTACTACATTTTTTTTCTTTAAAGCTCTATAATCACCAGGGGTTTTTAATACCTTTAATCTAGTGTATGTATGCTAGGCACTCTCATATATATGCATGTATGTGTAATCACAATTTCTAGGGCTTGCCTGCATAATGTAAATTTGCTGATTTGCATCTGACTAAGAGCTGGAAGACCACTTCCTTTTCCTTTGGTTAATGTTAGTCTTCCGTAAAAACTCTTCAACACCACGAAACAGAGTATTTAGTGTTACAGTTAATTTGTCTCTTCCTGTGATTGTTTATTTAAATAGGAATTGAAAAGCCTATTGTATATACTATCTCCATTTCAGGAGACATGGTAGTAATATGTTCATAACAGTCACTTGATTTATATCTTCTGCTAAGTTGTTGATGTTAGTATTGTCATGATGTGAAAGGTCAAAGGAAAAAGGAAGATGTTGAAAGTACACATCTTAAAGAGCACTATGCATTAATTTGAGGATGTGCTCCTAAATTTATAAAAAAGTTGTAGAATAGGAGAAAAACCCACCCCAACATCTCTGGAAGTTACTTGACATGTTGACATACATTTCAAAATAGCAGTTTCTTTTATGTACCTGATACTAAATTCTTGATGTAATTGAACATCAGTTTCACCTTGATGTGTAATGTGCTACTTGAGGAAATATTGGCAGCTCTTTCAAGGACAGAAAAACTACTTGCAGACTATAAATGAAGGGTAATTTCTTGATAAAATTAATAAGCTGAAGCAGGAGATTATTTTGCCATTCTTACAACTGTCCTGATATGAATCCCTGCAAAAAAAGAGGACTGTAATTTCTCTGCCTTGGCCTCAAATTTATCAAGTAGTTTCTGTTAGTGTTGCAGGTCAAGCTTGTACTTCTGTATTATTTGTTTCACAACTGAATTCTTAAACTGAATAAAAATATTACCTAATTTATCAGAGAAATTATTCTAGCATTAGTTCCTTGACACTCTGGAAGRACAGAAAGGAAACGGTCATGTTAGTTCAGTAAAGGTAATTTTGTCAAGTGCTTTTGTATTTCTATTTCTTAAACCCTTTGTGTTTAGATACTAAATTTGGGCAGTAGGTCACTTTTGTTTACTTGTGTCCTTTTCACTTTCTGGAAAAGGCCACAGAGCTGTGTATATTGGAGTTCACGTCCCACTTGGAAAGCCAGGCCGTCGACGGCATAGACATCGTGGGCACAGGCACCACAGAAGAAAAAAAGAAAAAGAAACTGATAGAGAGGATGGCAGAGAATCTCCATCGTATGGTAAGAAATTTCGTGTGTGTGTGTTCTTCATGTCTCCTGAAAATAAACTTGTAGCAGCTACTCTGTGCTTAAATGTTGTTTGTTTTGTGCTATTTCCTTTATTCTTGCTGTAATTAATGTCTTTTTGTGTACTATCAGACAAGGATTTTGTGGTTGTGTTTTATCTAAGTCAGAAGCTGTTGGACTTGGTCCAGCTGTCTGCCTGAATGTTCAGCAGCCTGCACTGAATAGGTTAGAGTAGAGCTTTGTAATGCTCTCCTGTAGCATGAAAATCTGTGTTATTTAAATTAGACACCTTTTTTCAGATTGTGTAGTCGTGTATGCTTCTTCCTCTGGTTTTTGAAACTAAGCATGTAGCTGTGAAAAGCAGCATTTGCCATGGTAATTTGCTCAGTGATCTTATTTTATTTAAATGTTTACTTCAGCCTTCTTGCTGTGTGTTAGTAAATGAATTGTACTGCCTCCTAAGTTTTTGGTTTGGATAACAAACTGCCCCCCCCATGCCTATTATCCTGAAGAGATGACCATTTTGTCATATCATTCTCTGAAATGAAATTAGTTGGCAGTACATTTWGCAGTTTTTCTTTAAGACCCTAAGTTCACATTTATTCCTAGACTGCTATGAATGGGCAAATTATGGTGCTTGTTTGAATTTGTGTGGACACCATGCTGTTCACTATTACTTTTCAATGATTAGCAGTATGTTCTACGTGGGGCCAGTACCTGAAACAAAGGAGTTCTCAAATGGGAATGATTTGACAAATCTCCTTTTACCATGGTTCTTGGTTTCAACCATCTTCAAGGCTTCCCCTCCCAAATACAAATTATTATAATTGACGTTATGTTTGTAGGTCTTGCTGCACAGTTTTTGAAGAAACAAGTGATATTAAGTTAATAGAAATTCACTTCTCTGTTCTGTTTGCTTCTGTATGCACAGGGTTTGGCAGGATTCTGGGGTGTGTTCCCATTGGGATGGAAACAATGGGCTATAGACCTTAACTGATAATGAATGCTGTTTGCATTCAAGAGCACACTTCAGAATTATGCTACTGGATGATGGTATATACCAGAACAAAAATGCTAAATCAAAACTCAGTTTGGAATGAACTTTGTTAGTAATTCAGATCTTATGTTTAAATCTAAAAGGCCATCTTCCTTCTGCAGTAGAAGCCTACAGTTGTATACTCATATCTAACAACTGTGAGAGTGATGTTTCAGTGAACAAAGGTAAARTTTTTAAGATTTGAGAAAATTAAAAAAAAAATTTAAATTGAGATTTAGGACAGGATTTTCTGTCTCTGACCTTCCTTGCAAATTGGAAGGAAGATAACATTGCAAATAATACATTATTGAACCCTTGTAATATGAAAACTCACTTGTGGTGAAACAAAATCTTTTTATAAGTATTAAAAGTATCTCTAAAATCATGTGGTTTAATTGATATTTTTTTTAAGTTTTGCTCATATTAATTGAAGTCCAGTACTTACTTGATCAATAGGGATAATTTCATTTTCTAGCATATTATTGCGCTTGTTCCACTAGGCATTATGCTATGAGAAGTTAAATATTTTCTGGACACTTCAGCTACATAGTTTTCTACTTTCCTGTGCTAATTTATACAGAGTGCTCCAGACATACAATGAAAAAATTTTATCCTACATGCATAGCAACAGACTACAGAAAAATCTGCTGCTCTAACAGTGAGTGCCTGGCTACTCACTGATGACTGAGCTGAACTATTGCTTGGGCAACTGATCTGTGAGTTTTCATCAGCCTGTTTTGTTTTAACTTCTTCTTCTTTAGTGTTTTGTGTCATGATGGTATTAATTATTTTGTTCTCAAAATGAAAACAATATTTCTTGTGTTCTGTTATATTAGTTTCTACTTTTTTTTTAAACAAATTTGCTGTTGATATTAGTTTTCATATTGGTAATCTACGGAAGAGCCAAAAATAGTTGATTAATTTCCATAAACATGGATTTCCAGATGTTTTGTTTTCAGAAACAGCACAAAAATTTCAGAGTGCCTTATTTTAAAGACATGTATATGTTTCTTTTGTTCCTCTTCCCTCTTAGAGGATGTTGTCCTGCATATTTCTATCTGATGGCAGGAGCTTTTACTGTTATGTAGTGTTTTTTAGAAGTATGAATTCTTCTTGTTATTGAGTTCCTTCTTTTCTTCAAGACACACCATCCCAACGAGTGCAGTTTATCTTGGGTACTGAAGATGATGATGAACACATTCCTCATGATCTCTTCACTGAAATGGATGAACTTTGCTTCAGGGATGGAGAAGAATATGAATGGAGAGAAACTGCTAGGTATGTTTGGAGTAGATTGTTTCAAGGTGTATCTTACAGTAGTTTTATTTCAAAGAATTACAAACTAGTTTTGGCTTAGAATCTTCACTATCTATAGGAGTTGTTTACTCAATTCATGCTCAGCAACCCAAAACTTCAGTTCTTCTTCTCCAACTCTGAAAGAACCAATAACGTCTTCAAGAGACCCTCACATTATTTCTGGTGATGTGTTCTCTTCCCTAATATTGATCATACCAAACATTTTGAAAGGTAGGAGTATGCCAAGTTATAAATAACAGTGTTCATCTATAGAGTGTGGTATTTGCARTCTCAGAAATCTCTTTGGTATATTATTACCAATATATTAGTATTATTTTTTCTCAAACACAAAGAAAATTGGGTATTATGTTTTTTCTTTGGTAATACTTGATTAGTTTTTGGCAAATTGCATGCCTGGAGATTACAGGATGCCATGATTGCTTTTGACCCTTGCTGGTTGAGTTACTTCTTTCTGCGTATGCATTGTGATGAATTTTTCTGCATTCAGTACTTCCAGCTACCTTGTTGCATGTTAACTTTTGTACTCAATTTGCATAATGCCTGTGAGTGGGAATCAAGATCAGTTTATAGTTTCACGTGTTAATATTGCCTAGTTCTYAACTATCTGACTTAGCAGCCTTAGGAGACTTGAACATGCTATATGGTATGTTTCTGACAGCTTTCTAATCCTAAAATACTAATGAAATCACTGTCAAATTCTTCATGAGAACATGTGAATAGACAGGTGTTGGTCAAGCCTAAAGAAACAAAATAGGCAGAAACTATAAAATAGCTGAGTGTGGTTATTAAAGCCTGATAAAAATGTTAAATCACTTGGGCTGTCTTCTGAGAAAATGAAAGCTTTCGTGGGATTTTCATACAAGTTCATGGGATTTTCTGTTCTGTGTCAGCCTAAGCCACATGGAAGAGTGGTATTGCTTRCCAAGTTTTCCTTCCATGAGAAATCTGAATGTGTGTCTGTGAATGCATTTCAGGTGGCTGAAGTTTGAAGAGGATGTAGAAGATGGGGGTGATCGATGGAGCAAGCCTTACGTAGCAACTCTGTCCCTGCACAGTCTCTTTGAGCTGCGGAGCTGCATCCTTAATGGGACGGTCATGTTGGACATGAGAGCAAACACACTTGATGAGATAGCAGGTTGCAGCAAACATTTCTTAAAATATTTTATCCCTAAATCTTGATCTATAACTTGAGGTGCTTTTGGTGATGTCTATGTTCTTGAAAATACTGTGTTGAAGAAACAGGTATGTGCMTGCTTGCTGCGCTTTCCTTGATCTGGTTGAGAGGAGCTGGTCCTACAAACTTCACTTGCAGAAAGCAAGGCTGGATGAGTCGGAGCTCCTTAGCATGTATTTTAGGATGAGGCCCAGAACTTGCCTTTCTGTTCTAATCCCTTAATGTGTTCTCTGTCTTTATTTCTACAGATGAACTGTAAATATCTGCCAGAACATTTTARGAGTTATTTATGCAATTTAGTACCGTAATTATTAGTCATATTTTGGCTGACATTAATTTGATGCCATTAGTGCAGYTGGTTGTTGTACATCTGGTATTTTTTTCACCTTTATAAGAGGYGAGCAGAAATAAATTTTGTACGTGTTGTTTGACCTACTGTGTTGAGTGTCCTCACTAATCACATGGTCATTTTGGATACACTACAGGCAACTTTGAAGATTTTCATATGTATATATATATATATATATAAAGTACATATAGATACATGCACATATATATACATTATATGTCTTTGAATTAGTTCTCCATAATTTTCCTGGTATCTCTTGCTACAGGTACCGCACAGTGGAATGCCCTCTCAGRAATCATATTAGACTTAGGGTTGACCAACATGTGCATGAAGGATAAGGTGTTTTGGCCTTAAAAACTTGGGCAGTACTTGACATGTTTTCTTGTTTTGAAATCCTTGAAATTCACCCAGGAAATTGGTATTCCCTTCCTATTTTTCTGACTTACTGAGCAAGAGTGTTCAATACATCATTTGTAAATGTCATTTTTTGGTTTATAGTTTTATTTTCAGCAATTGAATTTAGCAATAATCTTAATATATAAGGAAAGGAGTCGCATAATTCTGTGTAGCCAGCACTCTGAGCTAGGATTTTAGGTGGAGCTAGGGTGCCTTAAGAGATTGTGTGAATTTGTTTCAAGTTAATTTTAGGTGCCATTGTGAAGCATGTGGRTTAGCAGTGCTTGTTACAGAAACGTGTTGTCTTGTTTCCAGGAGCCAGGACYACCCCAGTTGGTATTTGTTTCTTACTCATAACAGGAGAGAGAGGGTGGCAAGTTTCCTTTTGAGAACCTGTAACAAGTGGCTGTGTGTTACCAGTGATCTCAGAAAGAAGCTGCACTGTACTGACAGACACTTTGCTGCATGTTGTTATGTTAGTAAGGACAGAGCCCTATCCTGAGCCCCAGCATTTTTCATTGTGAGTTCTATGCAATTTCAGTTTAACARTGCAGTTAAGTCTTGATATATTAGCTAAAACTGGGRAAATTGATTTAAAAATCTGTCGYATAGGTTWATGTTGCTTTKTGCAGGCTGAAGKCCTTTAKGAATTTTTTTAAAAATTATTTTTAAAAATAAAGGACCCCTAAGATACCACAGTAGATACTTTCCCTGGTATGTAGGSTTTCTTTCCTGGTGTGAGCAAACTGGTGAGATGGGTTTTTGATGTTGTTTGACTATGAGTAGTTAGTTTTAGATGATATACCTASATTTTGCTTCATACTTCCTCTTCTAAAGCATGTGAATCCCATGATTCAGTAGAGAGTCTCAGGAGACTTAGAGCATCTGAAGATGACAGGAGTTGTGTGATTCATCCCATTCTATAGCAACTTTCACTTTTATATAGTTGTAGATACTTTTAAAAGTAGGGAACACCAGGTTAAGACTGTCATAAGTCTGTTTTCCATTGTGTTTTTCCTTGTGTACTCACTCCTAGTGTAGGTTTGTTGAACACAATAAATCATGTTTTGAAAGTGAGTTTCCATTTAAAGTTGAAGTAAATGGCTATAAACTATAAGGTACTAAGTAATTAATTTCTTGAAATGGTGCTACTAATAAATACTCTCTCTTGRATCTGCATGTTGTGCTGTTCTTGGTCTCACATTTGCTTGTTTAGTGATGTCTTTGAAAATTTCCTGTGGATTCTTGAAGATGGTTCTGCTAAAGAGAAGACCTTCCTTTTAAAAATATTTTGATTTTCTTTTATTATTTGATGCAACTACAGTGCTTGCGCGAGGTGAAAGAGATTTGATAGCTACCTATGTAACTTTCTTCTTTCTTCTTTTGTTATTATTATGTAGATATGGTTTTGGACAGCATGATTGCCTCTGGCCAGCTGGATGAAGCCATAAGAGAGAACGTGAGAGAGGCTCTTCTAAAGAGGCACCATCATCAGAACGAGAAAAAGTTCAGCAGTCGGATTCCTCTAGTTCGGTCTTTCGCTGATATAGGCAAGAAACATTCTGACCCTCACTTGCTAGAACGAAATGGTGAGATAAGTTGTAGCATCCAGTCCATACTAACCTGGTAAATGATGCTCTCACTGAAAGAGGAAGGAAAGGTCAGCTGGTAATAACAGATAAGTGTTTCCTTCTTGATGAGCRAAGAACTAACAATGAGAGTGTGTGTGATGTGTAGCTGTGGGTGATATTTTTTAATTTACTCAAATATTCTACTCCTGCCTGAATATCATAGCATGCATTATTATTTTGAAATATAGTAGTAGACCTACACTGATCCTAATGTTTTAGTAGTATATRCTTAAATAAAATGTGTAATGTTTGATGAATTTCAGCATCGTGGCATGACTTACACRTGTGTCAGATGGATCCTACTTGCTTTTACAGTCTTTGCACAAGAGATTTAGTGATCAGTGTTCAGTGATGCTGACAATTACTGTGTTTTAACACAGTRTTATGTTCATTTGACAAGAAGGTTGCTATGCCAATGGTGAAGGTATTACTGTTAGCTAGGTCACTCTTTATTTTTGTCTTGTTTTGTAGAGAAAACTGTAATGGGAACAAAAATCCCAAAGCCAGGACAGGTGTTAGCAGTGTTCTTAGAAGCTGCACCATATCTTTTTTGAACCAGTTCCTGAAAATTTATTCTAGTCATCCAGCCCCAAATCCCAAATAGCAATATGTACGACAGAGCAGCTTACTTGTATTCTTGTGTTTTTATGGGGCTTCTATTTTCATCTCTGTTTGTTGTTTTCTTTTGCTTTGCATTAAGAAAGACACATAGAATTTCAAATTAAATTTTTTATTCTGGTTAAAACTTAATTCTGATTTCATGGGTCAGGGTCCTTGAAGTGATCTTACTTTTCTGTCTTGAGAGATGCCTCATTGCTTAGAATATGTTTCACTTAAATAAATGCTTGTTAGGAGCTATATACACTGGAGTGTTCTCCAGTGAATGCCTGAGCTTGCTGATAGTTTTTGTTAGCCAGTGAATATATGATATAAGCTTAAATATTTCTCTAATAGTRTCAGATTTATTTTTTCAAGAATGAAAATRCAGCTGATTTRTCTAAAAGCATAATGTCTTCTGTARCTCCTGACTTTCAYGTTYTGTTCAGCAAACATGAAAATTTCACACACACTGACTTGGTTTTGCCCATCCTTGAACCCCGTTATCCCCAGGTATAATTCTGTGAATTTGAGATCTCTCTTTTGTCAGTCACCTTTCATGTATCATTTCCATTTTTTAGGGTATTTTATTCTTAATACTCTTTCTATAAGAGGTTATGGGAAACAAGAAACCAATATAATATGATGAACTGCTTGTCAGCATATACTGATTTACTTTTCTCTTTATTATCCTTTGGTAACCCTCTAATTAGCTGATAAACCACACATGCATATGTGCATATTAGTTGTTAGATTCCTTGGGTGTGTGTGTGTGTTTTAGGATATCTCATGTTCATGATTTATCACAGGTACACTTATGAAAGTTAGTTATTACTGTAGTGATTTATATAGGCAAAATCAACCAAATCTGCTCTATTGATCCTATTTTCTTTACTGCTCTGCAGTTTTAAAGTTTTAATAGTTGAGTTTKAAGGCTTTTGTTCTTAAATCAGATTTGTATCTGTAGGATCCACTCTTTCATTGTTTGGGGGAAGGGGAACGTATGTGACCTTTAGCTGGGCATGCTTTCTGCACGTCTTYCTTGTTAATTATTCTGGGGTTGTTCAGCTTGCTGATCTCTGTAGTGCTCGGTATAAAGGTGGGAGTAAATGTGTCTAGTTTGCTGTTTCCTTGCTTGGTGGCATGGTACATGAAACCAGCATGTTTTGAATTTCAGGGATTGTAGGAGAAATCATCAGTAACCATTTCAAGGAGACTGGTTGTCCCAGGAAAAGTGTTTGTGGCAAATGGGAGAAATGGTATCACTAAACCTTTTAATGGAAGCACTAATATGAGCATAAACAGTCTTTCTTCCTGCTTAAGGAAGAACTGAAATCCATTACAAACTTCAGTCTGAAGGAACAATCRCAAGACTGTGTTCTCTTCATATGAAATTAGTGGGACATGGAAACTAGAGCAACAAAAGTAAGAAGRGATTTTGGAGAAATGTTTGGTTTTAGGCGTATGGGGCTACTGGTAAGTCACAGCAAGAGGATTTGGAGAAAGGGCTGTGTATCTCATTTTTGTGCCCTCTTCAAAAATATACATTAGACTACAGCTGCCTGGGAAAATTTTCAGTAAAGCWAGACTTTTATTGGAAGACAGTTACATTTAACACATTTAGATATGTTTGGTCATGATCACTTTTTAAAAATTAATAATTCTTTGTCTATAATGGATAGAGTTAACTGAAGTCTTGTAATGTTTTGTTTCTAATGATTTTTTAGTTTATTTTTTGGATGGATTAACAGTAGTTGCTGTGCAATTTGGAATAAGGAATTSTAGAAAAATTGAAGAGTCAGTTTCAAGAGATATTTTTTTTTTTGTTAACAAATCTTACTCTGACTTAAGGTAATATCTTCCTTCTCTGATCTTCAGCATTCTAATTAGTACTCCTCAGTAATTTCTAACTGTCCTAATGTCAGATTACCTCTTATCCTACTTGCATGAGTATGACACTTTGGCCTGTAAAGCTTGCAATTTACTACGTGAATTGTTGATGCATATTTTTACCTGTGTGGGTTTGTTTGGTTTTAATTCAATATAGTATGTCCCTTGTGTAAGCCTCATGGTGTTCCATTTGTTTTATCTCAGGGGAAGGCCTCTCAGCCTCCCGCCACTCTTTGCGAACAGGTCTCTCTGCCTCCAGTCTCTCCCTGAGAGGAGACAGCCGTTTGTCGGTTCTTCTCAGTTACCTCCTTCCTTCTTCGAGAGCTGGGACCCCGGCAGCCTCAAGGTGTACAAGCCCCGTAACCACCCCTCAAAACACACCACCCTCCAGCCCTACCTGCAGGCTCCCGCCAGCCGCAAGTGCCCAGCCAAGCCCGCTTCAGGGCCAGGAATTGCTGGTGTCACCTGCCAGTGATGATATTCCTTCAGTAGTAATCCACCCACCCGAGGAGGACTTAGAAGTGCAGGAAAGCCAGGAAAAGAAGACAGAGGAAAATATTGGCAAAACACCAGGCAACTACTGAAATTTAAGCTGTCCATGTGTGATGCTCTCTGCATCTGGATCACTTGCATTGCGATGTTTTTGGCACAAARAAATACGATAACTATTACGTCTGCCTGCATGTTTATTTCTTCTCACTTGTGACTGTCTTCTTGTTTGGCATTTTTAACTTTTTAGCTTTTAACTAAAGCAAGCAAAAAATTCTTTAATTAACATCCATTTGTGTAATTAAAAAGGAATACTTTTTTAAATCTAATATATAAGCAAAATGTCAAAAATGGTGGCCTTTTCCTTTCACTCACCTACAGTCCATAGAAGGTTTTGCTTTGGTTTTGTCAATGGTTGTGTTAATGTTTTAATGCAATATTTGCTATCCTGAGATAGGTACAGCTGAAACCATGGTAAAGTATTAGAGGTGAATATGAAAATAAGTAGGAAGGATCATCAGTGGCATTCATAGTTTAGTTGTATCATGAAGCCTTCAAGCAGTTTTATTTTTGCTTTTGTGCTTTTTAAAACCACGACTGTTAAAACCAGGAGTAGTTAACTGATGAAATACTCAGGTTCAGTTCACCTGCAGCTGTTTCTAATAGTTCTCCATTAGTGCACTGATTTAGCATCAGACACTCCATTAGTGTTTGGTGTGCAAAACTGGAGACAGTAGTTGGGAGCTTGTAATGGTAGGCCAGAGTTTAGCAATTTATTAGAACTTTCCATCCTTCSTTGAAAAGTTTTTAGTAAAAGTTTCGTAACTTGTACATTCTGCATACATGCTGTTATACTTGCCTTACTTTTGCAAAATTATCACCTATTTAGAAACTTCACAATTCTTCTTGGCAGATTGTGTTTTTTAAGGGGAGATCATCTTTCTTTTTGGTCTTCAGGCTCTTCCTCTCCTTCCTAGAAATTTGTCTTGCCAAAATCGAGTTTGTAGGTTTGACTGCTTTAGGCCTGTGTGTGTTGGGAGTGGAAGAACTCAGTTCTTCCATCAGTTAAGGCTTTGCTTGGTTTCTTCCTCACTTGTTTGATATAGCAGTGAAAATACGCTGACAGAGAAGAGGCTGTGGTTATCTGCCTTTTCACATTGGCAGCYAAGTCACTAAGAAGGAAAGAAACTATATCATAGTTTCTTATCTTCAGTTGAAGCACAGAGGCCTCATCATTACTCAATTCAGAAAAGCAAACACAAATATCTTTTTCTAACTTCCTTATGGAAATTAGGAGAATTCAAATGACGATAATTCTGTCAGAGGTCGTCTTCCAAATGTGCTTAGAAATCAGAAGTAAAATAATAGCTGTAATTGTTTTTCCAGGTCTCATTTTTCTGACAGGAATGACAGCATGCCAGACACAAGATGTTTAGAATCCAGGAAAAGACAAATAAATGAAGCTCAAGTAGATGATGCTGTTATTATCATCACTTACAAGGCTTTTTACTAGACTCTCCAAGTCTTGTTCAAATCATATTTGTTCCTCATGTGGATGTTTCTCATAAAGCAACAAGKCTGAAAGGCATGATTTCCCAGTTAATCCCCAAGTCTCTCCAGAGAATGTTAAACACCAGCAATGAAGATATTTTTGTTTTCTGGGGTTTCCCCCCTTTTTTAGTTCAAGGAATCATCTGACCACAGAAAGACACATTTTTTCCTTAGAGTTGCTTTTGAAGACATTCTCAGACTATGACTTCAGGGCTGCAACTGGACCAATCTCTGTCTTGGGAGAAAAGAGTCAAAAGAAAACCCTGACAAGGAAGTCAACTTCCCGGTATTAATTAATGAAAAAACAAAACTTCCTGGTCCATTCCTCTGTAGGTTATGGTCTGTATCACCTCTCCAGAAATTCAGAATGTTACAGTCTGAATGCATTTTACACATTTGCATGATTGAATTTGGTTTGCCTCCTGTGAGCATGAGGAACTGTGTTAATTTTCCAATTGGTGGCTTTTTTCTGTTTATATTCCTCTGTCATTTGCCTTGTGTTACTCAGACTTTTATTTTTTAGTTTTCATAAATAGCTGGAAGGTTACTGAACTTAATCTGAGTTATTGTAAAATGTGGGAAAAGAGAYACACCTTTGGTCTACCACTTAATTTTAATCAGCCAGTCATCAGTTCATACTAAGTCAACCAGACAAAGGCTTCTCTTAATAATGTTTTTTAATTTTGTTATCAGATGAAGAGCAGTGTTTGTTTTCCCATCTTTGAACTGTTGAATAATGAATTCCATAGGAAGGGCTGGGAAGTGAGTTGTGTCACAGCAAAAATTAATTCACCAGCATCACTGAGGTTTTATAATGTCTGTGAACAACAGCAAAGAAGTCTGTTTCAAGAAGTCTTTTGGTCCACAAATAAATGTACTTTAAAACTGAGCAAAATAACATTTACAACAGCCATCTTCTTACAGTAATTGCTTGCTGAAAATAGTAATTCAGAAAAGTTTACATATTTTCTCTCTAGTAATTTGAACATGTTMTTGGCATTAGAGCTGCATTGGAATTTAGTTTTAAAAACTGATTTTAATTTCCTCAAATACCAATACGGTGAACTTCATATTTAGAAGTTTTATTTTACATAATTTTTGCCTTTCTAAATACAGTTATTTTGGAATAGCCATGCTTAGGTGTTGAGCTCATATATTAATAATCTTTTTATATGAAACAGATGTGATACAAATGCATGTAGTCTTTTTGTTTTCTTTTTTCTGTAGATAATGTTGTTTATGTTTTTTTGTGATAACAGTATTAAGTGTAGTTGGCTAGAAAAAGCATATGATCTTTAGTGAAGGTGTAGTTGTAAGTACCTTGCACTTTTGAGGTTTTATTCCGAATTTCTCAAGACTCACTCCGCTGTAGTCTTTCAGAGGAGACCAGTGGTCCATCTGCCTATCTAACATCAGGAAGAGTGCTGTGTTTGTAAGGATCCCCTCAGAAGCTTGGTAACAATTCAATAGTTTCTCTGTCTTACAATCTGAAAAGTTCTACTAGGTAGTTGTCCTTGAGTTTGCATCTACTGCGCTGGAGAAGAGAGGGAAATAAGTTCTTTTTTTAATGTGAGATAGGAATAGAAGTGTTTCACTATTAAAGAAGCTAATTCTTCTGTTTCTCTATAAATATCAGATTGATGGATATGAGTAATGAAGTGCAGTCTCATATGGAAATGCTTGCTCAGGTCTGAAAACCTGTGAGCAGCATTGTCTTGTGAGAGCAGCAGTCTGTCCAACTGCAAGGCCAACAGAAAGGAGAACTATTCACACATAGTTTAGAGTCAGACAAGTGTTCCTGTGTCTTTGCCAAAACTTGTGAGCATTAACTTTGACTGATYATAGAAATTTTGAAAGCAAACCTTTTAGAAGAATTAGTACCACTTTAGTACTGAAATATTTCTGCTAATGTGTAGAATCCCTTTTCTTTGTCCTCCTTTATTGACTTTCCACTTTATGTTCTAGTCTCTGCTTACTCTTGCTCACAATGCTTTTCTAGAAAGTGCAATACAATGCATTATGGCTCATCTTTCATCAGCTAAAAACATTTTAAGTTACCTGTATTGCTACAGAGAAGAGGAAGAAGTGAAGAAGTTTATATGTCTAAACTTTTATATTATGCTGCTCTTCTGCAACAACTGTTTAATGTTTCTTTCTAGTTTTACTAACATCAACTCCTAAGCAGTTAAATAGGAGTATTTAGCTATTATTAGCTATTATTTAGCTATGATTAGTTATCAGCTGATTTTKTGGGTGATTGATGGTATGATTCTTGTGAATAATACACAAATCTTGGAGCAGAAGAGTAGAATTTGTTTTTTATTGTTGGGGTTTTTTTTGTTGTTGTGTTAGCTCATTACTTGTGCATGTTAGGATTTCTGAAGGAAATGACAGCCTATTAACTTGATTCAATTTTTGCTTCAGGAAAAACTACCCACACCATTTCTTTTACATCCCTTGTGAACTGTTAGGATTAAAATTAATAGTAAAGGCTTGGACCTGCATGTTTTTGTTGAGATAACGAGTTTTTGAAAGAGTTTTTTGGAAACAAATATGGGGATGAAATAAAGTGAATTCAGTCATCGTTTGAAATATTTAAAGTCAAAATGGAGAGATTATAAAAATGGGGGTATGCAAGTAGTTTTGTGGCAGTAGTTATGATAGAACAGTAGCCCAAAGACAGCCAGAGAGGGCTTCCTTTCTATCTTGACTAGAGAGATGCTTGACCTAAATACAAACTTTCTCCATCTAGTGCAGTGTTTAGGTTTCAGTCATTATCTGGAAGTGGATTTGAAGGCATGTGGAAGCGTGTTCTGTCACCACAGCTGAAAGGTCTAGTGTAGGCAAGCAAGAAGCCAAATGCACTTCTAGTGCATGTTCAACTGAACAAGTAAAAGCTCAGTARTTCAAAAGGTGGGATTTGGGCTTGGTTATGCATGCCTAGACCAGCTTTTAAATGTTATGGGTATTTTTAAATGGGTAGAGAGAACCATGATGCAACATGGAAATCTGTGTCTATAAATACTTAGGTTACTTGCCTTTTGTACCCTTTACTTTTGTACCTGCAGTTCAGTGCTGCTGGCAGTGCAGCAAGATGCATATCRGTTTGGTTTTGGTGCAAGTGTTAGAGGGAAGCTGGAGTTGTGAAAAACCTCACTGTGTGTGCCTCTTCAGCTCAAGCCTGTATTCCATATAGTAACACRTGGCTGGATGAGTAGTGGAAGCTTTGGTGTGTTGATTGAAAGCATGGTTTGCAATCATGTAGTACCCTGCTTTTACAGCTTAGTTGACTTAGGTGACTACACTCCTTTGTAGATGTAGCCTGAGGCTTGCTGACACTTTYTACAATTGCAATTGTACTGCTACACAGCAGACTAGAGATGTTTGCATTTGGTGTTCGAGGACTGCATAGTATGGTGATGCTATATACTGACTACTGAATCCGTCAGGATTAAAAAGCCAGCAGTTATTTTTTCTGCAATTAAAGTAGCTGATRTTTTCTGGTGATTGTTCTGCAAATGGCCATCATTTGGGGCAATACTTGATTTTTTAAATTATGTCATTTTTTTGACAACACAGTGACTTGTTCATGTTGAATTTATGATACTAATGTAGGGCACTTACTGAATAACGTGCACTTTTGCCTTAAGCAAGCTGCCACATTGAGTTTTGGTACTATTGCACACTCAGTTCATTTCCTGCACCATTTTGAACTTACCTCCTTTGTTTTAATTTAGGGCTATTGGCATCTCCCCAGTCAGCACCTGGAAGTTTAGACACCGGGAAAACTGGAGATGTTAAAGGTACTGTGTCAGGAGGAAGCAGAGAAAACAGCACAGTTGATTTTAGTAAGGTAAGTAACATTAAATACCTTAGTGTTTAGCATCATTTAACTATGTAACAAAAACTGTGCTGGTTGTAACTTCCCTCTCAGTTACAGCTTAGACACATATACCAGTGTACACATGAAATAGGTACTGAGAGATAACTTGTGTCACAATATGATCTAGGCTAAATGTGTCACATGTTTTGAAATTCTTGAGAAYTGATGATCTTCTCAGTATTTTGGTRAMATARGAGTGCAGCTGCTGTACTTTCTCATGCAGATGGAGATATTTTCACATCTGCTATGAAGGCTTTTATGAAAGCAGTTTTGTACATTGTGTTGTAACTTCTTTTTCTAGAACTTTGTGTTTTTTTTTTGTTTTTTTGTTTTTTTTTTTCTAGAACTTTTTGTTGTGTTTTTTTGGTTTTTTTTTTTGTTTGTTTTTTTGTTTTTGAAGAGGGCTTTTAAGAAGGATTTGCTTTATGAGTTTCCTCTACAAAAGTTGCTATACATGTTAATCATTAGGCACATGTAATACCACTTTTTGAGAGAAACCTTGTAAAAAATCTGGTGTAAATCTCTTATATTTCTTTCATAATCTAAATCTGCTGGGCAAGTTGCATTGTGGCTGTTACTATAAAGTTCAGTCAGAAGTGTCATCTATACTGTTAAACACTGTAAGAATTGTTTTGCCAAGTTAAGTAATTTTGTTTAAGGAAAGCTAACTTACACTGTAGTTCTGATCTAATCATGGCAGGTGCCATATATTCCTGCTCCTCAGTCACAGTTTTTATATTTTTGCTTGGCCTGTCCTTGTGTACACCTGCCTTGTCTCCTGTTGGACAGGAGTCAGCCTCCTGGCACTGTAGTTGTGGCACACTTGGTGTGGGACTCAAGAGGCCATCTGTAAGTTCTCTAGCTAGCAATGTCACTGGTGCTTGTGTGTGTGTATGTGAACACAGAGTTCATGTCCTGTACCATTTTCTAATGCACTTCTGTAATTATGTACAGAAATGAAGGTGAAGATTTTCAGTCATCATATTCTTTATGAATTAAAAGATAAATATACAAATTACTTCTCAAAATTATGACATACTTGAAATACACAAATGTGAAATAACTTACTGCATTCTAGAAACTATGTGTAATTACATGAACTCTCCTTACTTAATTGTGCATAGATTTTGTTAATTTATGTCCTATCACAGAATGTTTGTCMTGATAATATTAGAAAGGTGATCACACAGTTTGGAGTCTTCTAGAATATACTAGGTGTTAGTAATTCTAACTTATAGAAAATAGTTTATTTGGCTGGCTGGCTGACATTTTCTAAATGTGTTTGTCTTTTCTGTATTGTGGGATATTTAATTTGCTTTTTAATTTTTCTTTGTAGCATAAATGTCTAGTAAATTTGGATAAACATAATTATGTAACGGAATTTCTGCTAAGAAATGTAAGGGAATAAACACTTGTTTCATCTTTGTATGAATAGGTTGATATGAACTTCATGAGGAAAATTCCTTCAGGAGCAGAAGCATCAAATGTGTTAGTGGGAGAAGTAGATTTTTTAGAAAGACCTATTATTGCCTTTGTGAGGCTCTCCCCTGCTGTGCTTCTCTCGGGTCTCACAGAGGTTCCAGTTCCTACACGGTAAATAAATGCCTGGAAAGTCTGGCTTTACGTATGCAATAAAATAATATTTAAGATCTCAAATAGCTGTAGATTTTCATATATACTGTGTTAAACTCAAAAAAGGTAGAGTTTTGTTTAGTGTTATGTCAGTCATTTGCTGCAAAATTTGAAGGAATGAGATCTCACAAAATTCTCTGAATGCATATATATATCTTATCTGTTTGCACACACACATACATATATACATCTTTATACCCATAAAGACACTGTCTTAAGCAAGTGCAGGAGTTGAAACTGGTTGCCAATTTGAGTAAAAGCAATGAGTGTTCCAAGTTTGTGTTGACATTTTAAAGATGGGCATGAAGATAGTTATAGTTCCCTTTGGTGTGACACAGCTTGTCAACGGGGAAGAGCACACTAAGTCCGAAGGTCTGTCTAATCTGAATATTTGCTCTTTCTGTACAAATGCTCTGCATATGAATCACTTGGGTGGTAGAAAACCAATTTTTTTATTGTATGCCTAAATCTAAATGGTTGATATTGAAGTTGTCAATCTGCAGATAATACATGGAAGCAGCTTTCAGTCTGCAMTATGCTATCCAACCTGGAGCAATCACCCCTGCTTCCCCAAACCCAAGGATCACACCACTATACTGTGGGTATGTTTACCACAGATGTTCAAAATATCAAAGTAGAGGTCTCATGATGAAAGTAGAAGATCATTTCATCAATCATCATGGATAACACTTCATTTCCTGTGCACATTGATGTATTGGGCTGTTCTGTGGTGTTTGGCATACGTTTGTACATTTATGTYTTTTGGTGGGTTTTTAATGTTTTAAAATGATCGAAGTCTGTTTATCTTTGTGATTTTCAGTTTATGCAGTCTTTTGATGGGCAAAAATACATGTATGTCAGAATTTTTCAGAGAGCAGTTGACAGGAGTGCTCATAATGTTTGTTGGGAAATTCCAAAATTTCTGCAYACAGATTACAGTATTACTGTAACTAAAATTATTCTGTCCTGAGTTTTTCAGAATGATGTAGACTTGCAGATCTGGAACAGCATACTTGGATTCTGAAGGTGCACTCTCAGTTAGGGTAGTAAACTTGCAAAGGAGACATAAGTGAACTTTTTGTATTATGAGTTGAAAGAAGGCGCTACCTTTTTCAAGTGTGTTGTGCTTGGGAATATCATTTWCATGGAATATAGGAAGAAGGTTGTGAAACAAATTACTGTGGTTCASTCTTTGGTTTGTATCCTTTTGAGTCCATAAAATGCTATTCCTGTTCAGGGTTTTGGTGAGTTTTATATTAGGCACTGTTACTGTGCAAGAATCTGCTAACATGTGCTGTGACCCAGCCCCCAGATTGGATCAGCTTYCCAGAATGTCACTTACTTTTTTAGGTGTTCAAACGTCCAAGTTCCCTTTCTTTCCACTGACACAAGACCAGGATATGAGTATGCCCAGTGTATTGCAAGAGGTACTGTAGGTGCATCCTCTGTGTGCTATGCCCAGTCACAGCAGGTGAGGGGGTTTAACTCCCRTGAAGAGGTGATCATCAAGGAGCCTAGGACAGGTCATAGAGCTCCTAGGCTGCCACTTAAGGGGTCTTTGCTACTGGGAATGTCAGAAAGGCGTAGAATCCAGAGGAAATATTCATTGAGCTCTAATCTGTGGATTTCTGCAATGYTTAAAGCATTATAAGAAGTTGAAAATTTAGGCTCAGTTAAGAAGATATCTGAGTAATTTTGGCTCAGGATTTGAATGACTTMCAGTAATGACTTTAAGATGAATCTTTTCAGTGTTGCAGCAGTCTTTTAAGATCTGAAGTGGTGAAAGTGGTATTTTTACTTCACCACGAAATTTTCTTTGAACATTAATTTGAAAGACCCTCTCTGAGTAGATGCAGATGAGTCAGCCATACTCATCTKTATTACTTTCTCCACAGGTTTTTGTTTTTGTTGCTGGGACCAGCAGGGAAAGCTCCACAGTACCATGAAATTGGACGGTCAATAGCAACACTTATGACAGATGATGTGAGTGATCTATCTTAAATGCTTGTAGTTAAAGTCTAGAACGATGTATTTACCAACTGATTTCAGGAAATGATTTGTAGTAGTAGATCAAAGAAAAAACCACAAACTGGTTAAATGAAGAACTGTAAACTTAATTATTTTTTGTGTTAGTGAAGTACACAACRGTAAATAAACTTTCCTCCTTGTCTTGAAGAAATCCTAAATGTATTTCTGAAAAAAAGAAATTGGGTTTGATGTATAGATTTCATTTTTGTGTTTAATTGGTTAACAGAACTATTAAATACAACTGCATTTGTTCTGAGTTTGTATGTCAGAAGGTACAGAAAGCATCTGTGCAAGTGCTCAGGATACAAAGTTTTAAAAATGCACGCAATTGAGTCATYGTAGTTTTTTTTTAATGTAAGCAAAGTCAAATAAATAAAATTAGAATTTTAATAGCCTTTTGAAGTCATATGCTTAGAGCCCTATTGTTTTTAAAGACCACAGGAGGGWACCAGGACTTTTTAAGAGTGCTACTGTCTTACTGAGCAAAATTAGGATGTTTTAATTTTGACTTCAYATTGAGCGCCACCTACTGAATTGCTGATAATTTTAAGGTTATCTAGCAGAGTGTAAGTACTTTTTACTCTAGAACAATTTGAAGTTTGGTAATGTAAACTAGAAATTTGTCATTTTGCAATTAGTAGTGAGTGAATACAGTTTTCAGTGTAAGAATTGAATATTAAAAGCTWTAGTGACAGCTTCTGATCTTTTTTAGATAGGCTGATCTGATTTTTAAGAATACTCTAGATCACTGAAATTGAAAGAAAAAAATCAATTATTTGATGGTCTAAAAAGACCTGAGTAGACTTCAGAGATCTGTTTTAAGRTTGGAAGATTTCATGATCATATTTAATGGTATTTAGAGAAAACCAGTTAAGGTTTCAAATGTACAGAACAATTTAAGATCATCTTCTGTAAGCAGTTTTTAATACAAAATAACATTTTTTTCTCTGTGTTTATAAAATGCATCTTGGAGTTCATGTTGTAGTAGTCTGTACAACAGTAGGGGCTTTTTTAGTAGGATTGCTTTCATGTGCTTTTTTAGTAGTCTTCTGAACTTAATTAAGGTCGATGCATGAAAATGCATTCTTAATAAAACCTTGTGGTTTGGTTTGAAGCTTATTTGAAGTATTTTTTATCATGGTGGCTGTCRGGCAGAATTATTCAGACATTATTCAGTTCATGAACTTGATGTCCTGAATGCTGAAGATTAACTTTCATTTAGTTTTAGAAATGAACTCAATATTCCTTTTGAGTTGGAAGATAAAACTTCCATGGTTTATGGTCCATAGGAATGTGCATACCAGTAGTTTTTAATKTAAAATATGTAAGTAAAGTAAAAGCCAAACTTTTGAGTATCTACAAAATATTTTGGTAGCCCTTTTAAACATTTTATAGGCTTTTTAAAAATAATCAAGTGTAATCATTATAGAATGATCATCAGTTCCTCTTTCAGAAGAATGTAATAAAAAATGAATGTTGAGTACTTTYTTCTTGTAGGTTTTCCATGATGTTGCCTATAAAGCAAAGGACCGAAATGATTTGTTGTCAGGAATTGATGAGTTTTTAGACCAAGTGACAGTCCTGCCTCCAGGAGAGTGGGATCCATCTATACGAATTGAGCCACCAAAAAGTGTTCCTTCCCAGGTAAAAGGAAAAAAAAAAGGTCCAGTCTGTCTTGTAACGAGGGAGCCTAAACTGAACATAGGATTTGAGCTGCTGAGTACAGTGGGACAATCAGTSCCCTTATCCTGCTGGCCATGCTCTTCCTGACACACGCCAAGATCTCAYTGGCCTTTCAGGCCACCTGGCCACATTGCTGGCTCCTATCCAGGTGACTCTAAAGCATCAGGAAATGTTCACGTTACCAAATTTTACTCTTAGTCTAGCAGTGATCAGCAAGAATATTTTACTTATTGTAAGAACTTCYGTTTGCATGCAGCATTGATTGCAATGTTTAATGTATTTTGTGTAGCATATACTGTTCACAGAATGTTTGTGAAATAGATAAAAATCAATCATATTGCTCRGTTGTGATGATGCAGGCTTTAGAATGAGAGCTAAGGAGCAGTGGTCCTTAGAGACACTTTCTTCCCCTCCTCCTCTTTACAACTTATAGCAGTAGGCCTTCAGGATCAGAAGCAGGGGAGAAAACAGTGCTTTTGGTTCAGAAGGTTGACACTGGTGTCGAGTCTAGTGGTGGTTTGGCAGAGTGGGTGGAATAGAATGGGGTAACAGCAGTGCAGGTTATTCATGAATAGCCTGAGGTTACCATGTAACTTGTTTCCAAAATAAACTRGGGCTCAGGGTTTTTTGGAAGGCAGGCTCAGYTGAAAAATTTATGAGGAGCTGGTAAGCAGCTTGCTCAGCAGGGGAATTACTTCTCATTTATATTTCAGCTAAATACTGTGTGTATCTTAAAAAGAGGTYGGTTTCTGATATATGTTAAATGTTTCTGCTCTGGAAATGATTGAAGAAAAAAGGTATCTAAAGATTTCTGTCTCAGGGTTGAGCCTCTACTGTGTGTTGAAAATCTGGGCTTTGTTTCACTGTGTTTCAGGAATCYGTTTCTTGTAGATACAGGGAAGATTAATACTGTTGTGCAAGGTACTAATAAGGTCTTCCGGGAGGTGTTGTACAGTTCTAGTCATCTGTAYTCAACAAAAGATTAGTTTGGAAAATGGAGAACTGCTGATTAGCTGGGAATATGAAAAAGGGTGTGGAAGGCTTAGAATTTCTGTACAATCTTTTAATTATACTCTTTAATGTAAAGGCAGTCTCAAAGTTTTTCTTTTTTCTTTTTTCTTTCTTCCCCCTATCTCTTCTGTAGGAGAAAAGGAAGGCACCTAAATTTCCAAATGGATCTACTCCTACAGGAGAGGCTTTTAAAGAAGAAGGCCATCATGCTGGACCTGAACTTCAGAGAACTGGAAGGTGTGTTCACTTCCCTAAATGCTAGCTTCCTTAAAGAAATAAAAGTGATAAATCTTCATCTTAATTGACATTTAAACATTAAAAAATCACGGTACAAGTGTCAGAGCGCATCCTTTGTCCTTTTCAAGTGTTGGATTCTTGCCTRTAAGTGCCAATCTGCTTAAAGTATTTTCAAGCCTCTGGCAATGTTTCTCAACACATTTGCGAAGGATTTCACATAAGATGCTGCCTAATTTAACTAACTGACTYTTAAGAGTTGGGTTTTAAATTTTAATCTTCAGGAGCATGCAATTATCATAATTACAGCAGGAACATGCAATTTTCAGTGTTGGGCTAGGTACTAAAAAATCCCATTAACGCAAACCTGTTTTATTAAGCRTATACAAAATGGAACAATAAGAAATAAAAAGTGGCAAAAAGTAGTTTGGTATTGGTTAGCTTTGGGTTTTGGTCAGGTTTCTCAGAGATAAAATTGAAGGAATTTCTTTCAGTTATTTTTGTTCTCTGTTAATTCCAAAATATTTGTTAAAGAAATTTCTAACATTTGAAATATCTGGTTATGATTAAACTTTGATATCTGAAATGAGAGTAGAGATTAAATCAAYTGAAAAATTTTAGAGTATATGTACAGTGTTGTTATCCCCAGAATAATCAACTTCTAAATCAAGTGCATCTTTTTCATACATTTGTGAGAAAGACTTTACAACATTTGTGTTGMTTTTCACCATTGTGGCTTTGTTATAATTACTTTTTACTGGTTTTGTAGACAGTATGTGGAGYTGTTCATTTCTGTTCACAGAATTATCTGTAGACAAGGCTTTCCTTTTTCTTAGGTGTGTTTGGGGATTTTTTTWAATAATTAAAAATAAAACAATTTTTTCTAAATGCAAATTAATATCTAGTATTTTTGAGTCTTTTAACTTTCCCAGTTGAACTGACTTAGATATATGTGCTTTTATACTTAAATTTATAGAATATCTGTGTATTTCAGATAAAAACACTGTTAAAAATGATAGACCTAAATTTATTTACTAATGTCATCATCTGTATGTAGAGAATTCAAATAAAAAGCTACAACTGCATGTTGGAGTTGTAATATTGAAATATCTCAATGTAGTGATCTTGGTTGAGGTTTAGCATATTTCTCTGTTCCGTTGTTTTGAATATCATAAGACAGATTTTACTTAAAGCATCATTTAGGTAAAATTGTTTGCAAAGTTACTTTTTCAGTATCTAGCCCATATATTAAAAAAAAGAACAACTTAGCTTTTAAAAATGTGGATAAYCTGCTTGATTATATTTGGAATACTGCTGAATTGGAATAGATAAGATTCTCATTTATGTTTTKAATTGTTATGATTTAATCTGGATTATGAAATAGCTAATTTGTGCCGGCAATAGGCACTGGCAGTCATGTGTAGCCCATAGTTTTAAACTAGCTAGAATCCTTTAGTGTACAGTTTGACGAGTTTCATCTCACCTATTTAGGCTTTTTGGTGGTTTGATACTTGACATCCAAAGGAAAGCACCTTTTTTCTTGAGTGACTTCAAGGATGCATTAAGCCTGCAGTGCCTGGCCTCGATTCTTTTCCTATACTGTGCCTGTATGTCTCCTGTAATCACTTTTGGAGGGCTCCTGGGAGAAGCTACACAAGGCAGAATAGTGAGTACAAAGAATGGTAGTGGCCAGGCTTTTAGACCTTCAGAGGCAAGTCACTGTGTGCATTTGTCTCATTTATTTATACTTGTATTTGAAGAATTTACCCACAGCACTTGATTAGCCTGCCCCAAAGCAGATCTTCCCCAAAAGGTAATTGTGGAAAACGTGGGGAACCTATGTGAACAGGAGAAGATGCACAGGGGAGGTAAAAAATGTTTCTCCTGCCTTACTGGATGTATGACTTCATGAATTGAGAAAAGGTTTGCGTTGCCTTCTTTTTGGCTGCTTAAGAGTAATGAATAGCAGTAAAGGTGCACCATCCCACTAGGCCTACTTTAGGCAAAGTCAGAGGCTCAAGGTGGATAGCCAAGAACATGGACTGGCCTTGAGTAGTAGGCCTACAAGGATGATACTGCCTGCAGTGTGTGGCCAGCAGTCCATTCATAAAACTGACAGGATATGCACTAATACATATGTTGCTCACAATAAAATAAAATACCTGAGGTTTATCAGCAGAAAATACGCTTCATTGTAAATGACTCAAACGCAAACCRTACGCATACAAAGTTTTGGTAGTGTTATGTTGGGCAGTAGATAATACCAGCACCTTTTTCACCAGAATAGCATTGCACTTCAGTTTTTGAAGCAGGGAAAAATGACAATATCAGCAGTATTTGTAACTTGATGTCAATTGGTTTATGAAAAAACGAGTTTGAAGTGTATTTTCTGTTTTTAAATCTGTAACAAAGAAACAAGGCTCTGTCCTTTTGGGAGAGGGAAGGATGTATYCAGACATGTTCTTTACAAATGCTAAGATTCTGTTGAAACTTACGATGTTACAAAATTCTTCTTGACACTCTAATGAAATTTTTAAGCTTGTACTATGTTAAAATTTATTTAACTATTTTATCTCTTTTAATTATTGCTGTTGACTCAGATAGTTGTTTACTTATGTAGCACTTCAAGCTGATAGAAAATACAGAAATCAATTATGTCTTCTACGTGCTGGTTTTGTCACTGTAAATGTAGGAATGATTACTAAAAGGACAATGTAAATTTTGAATGTACAACATGTATAATAATGAAAGTACCCTCCTTTCAAAGCTTGATTCTCAAACACCTTCTTTCTTTTAGCTATCTGGAATTGTTTGCGGGTTTGTTCCTGCCTTCAGATACTTGGTGTGCATCATTGAATAAAACATTTAGTTACTGCACACACATGTTCAAGCACAGTAGCTGACACTGTAAGGTACACAGTTTGTCTTTGAAACCTTCCCTCGCATTCTCAGAGGYCATCACTTCCACAGTGCTCCTGTCCCTGCCACCCTGACTGAGAGCCCCAAGGTTAATGCATTGACTAACCAAAAACACTAATTCAAAGGTAACAGAACAAGAGTCTGGGATTAAATTTTTTTTCCTAATGTTTTGAACAAAGGACTCATTTTAATTTTTAATAGCCCCAGTTCAGCAAATCATTTTGACCATTTTCAGATGCTTTCCTGAATTGGAGCTCAAGTTTGCATAATACTGTTTTCTTAGGCTTGCATAATTTCAAAATAGCAAATGCTTAAAAGTTCCACCAGGAACACTGGTGGAATTTAATGGAATATAATTCCATTACAGGAATCTCTAATCCATGACTTCTCATAGTGATAGGTGGTGTAATTAACTATTTTCAAATAAATTTATGTAATGTTAGTATTTAAAATTCTGGCCTCTTTCTTTTGAGGTGCATTGTAACTGGGTGTTTTTGGCTGAAAATATTGTAGGGAAACATTCTATTCAAGAACTGAAGTAGATATCTTAATTCCTTGAAAAGAAATGCATTACCAGGTGGGACATTGGTTTACTGCTCATCTATTTTTGGTGTCATGTATACATAAACCAATACTCTTCAGTAGCTTCTCCTGCACCTTTGCCTGTCAGTTTGTTTTTGGTTTTTGTTTTTTGTTTCTTTTGTAATGCTTGGTTGACTGATGMAGGTTTGATATGGCACAGTGTAGGTGTGTTGCAATATATGATATCTATTTTCTTTACAGAAACCATTAATTCTTTCTATAAACAACATGTTGAGTAACTATTTTCTTTTTTGTTTGTTTTGGGTTGGTTTTTTTTTTGTTTGTATGGTTTTTTAATTTTTATAATTGTTGGTATGCTTTTCCTCCAGAGCTAGCAGGACTAGTAACTTGCTGTCATGTTTTTGGATGGCTTTATGTTTCTCAGGGGTGAAGTTTTCAAAATCTTGTCCATGGTATTGTTACTGCAAAACTGTRTTAAGTTATTCTTGTCTCAAATATGGATATTAACTACAATGTGTTTACATCTTGTCTTGTTTCTAAGTTCATGCATCTTAAAGCTGTATTTATGAAAATATGATGCTAAATGCTAACCTGAAAGACAGCAAAGTTACAGCAGTTTTTTTTCCCCCAAACAGAGTGCAATAGAGTCTCTCTTTGGAGCCTCATTAACTGGGATTGCCTATTCTCTCTTTGCTGGGCAACCTCTTACTATCTTGGGAAGCACCGGACCTGTTYTAGTATTTGAAAAAATATTATTTAAATTTTGCAGGTAAGTGATGTTTATATTGGCTTGATGCACTTTTAAACATTCCAGTCTGTTACAGTAGCTGTAATCGAAAGCAGACGTGCAGTAGATGTGTATGTCCATGAAGGTAAACACAGTGGCAAGAGACTGAGAAATTGATATGCTTTGGTAAAGCTGTGAGGCATTGGCAAACATGGATGAGAAAATCAGTGATAAGAAGTGTCAAGGACTTCAAGTTATATTCTGACTGTGTGAAGTTGTTGGCTTTGCTTCTGCAGGGGTAAGCAGAGATCGATCTGCCCTCTAGGAGGAACCATCTGGGTAGTTCTGGAGAGATCCATCCCCATGATCCTTCCCAAGCTAGGTAGTTGCACTGTCAATCCTAGAAACACCTTGCAATGTTGCTTTGCTTTGGTGGGAGAGGAGACAAAAAATTTTTCTGCTTCCTTCAGAGCTAATGCCAAGCATGAGAAAAGTGCTGAATACCTGTAAAGCTTGGCCTCACTGTCTTTTCAAATAGAATATAGTACAGGTGGGTTTTGGCTCAGTTAATGCTTTTTGTTTCTTTCTTCACACAGGGATTATGGTCTTTCCTACCTCTCCCTGCGAAGCAGCATTGGTCTGTGGACTGCATTTCTATGCATTGTGCTTGTAGCCACAGATGCCAGCAGCCTCGTGTGCTACATCACTCGATTTACTGAGGAAGCTTTTGCAGCGCTCATATGCATCATATTTATTTATGAGGCATTGGAAAAGCTTGTTCATTTGGGAGAAGTGTATGCCTTCAATATGCACAATGATTTAAATAAACTGACTTCRTATTTGTAAGTATCAAGTTTCTGTCTGTTAGTGAAATAAATAGGAAAATATAGAGACACATTGTTTGCTWAATGGCAGTGGGTGCCACTTCCAGGAAGGGTAGGAGGAATACTAGGRGTGGTATGGGCATGAGAAACCTCAAAAAAATTCTATTCAGGATGCTGTGGAATAGAATTTTGTGTTRGCTATGGGTGGTTGGAAGGGATAAGGGCCTGTGACAAAGCCTGCTTTTAATACAGCTTTACTGAAGGTCAGAACAGAACTTCTGCCTTGCTATTTCTAGGAAGTGTAGTTTCATGAAATTGGATGAGTTGGGTTACCAGCTCACATCTGCCAGATGGTGGTTCTGCTCACTGTTGCTCAGAGAACACTGCTCATTTCTCATAGTTTAAATGAAATCTTTTAAGTGCTAGTGCTCCCTTCCTGTTGGAGATGTGCATCTTTCCAGCTTTAGCTGCACCTGTGTTGCCACGTTGTGGGCAAGAGACCCCCAGCAAAGTGATGTCCATGTCCCTGCTTATTGCACTGGGCAATCATTCCCTAGCTGGAGAGCAGAATATTCGCTGTCTTGCTGTGGGAAGCTGCTCTGCCTGGCCTGGACAGTCATCATCTTGTGCACTGGGTGACTTCTAGTCCAAACCAGATTTGGATTGCTGTGTTTCCTCTCCAAGATATCTGCTCACTTTTACCATCAYTYAGTGCTTCTTCTGTACTTTCTTTCWGGGGRAAAGGGCAAACACTCTGTCGGACTGCTTCTTKTATTCTGTTCACACTTGACACACTCACTTGCCTGTCTTACCAGCTGCTAAGACTAGGCCACATTGCCAGGAATGGGGTATGGGAGAACACTCACTTCCTTATTTTCCCCTTTCTACTGGCTGCTCATCCTTCTGTTTCAGTGGCTCTAGGTCCTCACTGGACWTTGGTGTGGGCATGTTAAATTCACTGATCTGGCAGAAACTGTACTATAGGTCTTCTGGCACTCGCCACCTGACTGTGTTTTGCCACAGGCAGGTCATGARGGTGGAGACAGGAAGGTGGGATTTTAATTTGGTTTAGCTCTGTGTTTCTTGGGACATACCACAGTGTTTGGCTTGGGTTTGTCCTGCATTTTTTTTTCTCTCACAAAGCTGTAGGAGATCCAGCTGTTCACAATTGCTTCTTCCTCCTTTCACTTCCCTTTTTTCTCCACTCTGTAACTCCCAGTGGGGAAAAGGGTATAGAACAAGGACATTCAGTTAATTGAGCCACAAAACAATCTCAAATACTCTTACATTTTTTCTGGATGTGGTTTTTTTTCCTTTCTCTTTGTAGATTTCTGCTTATCTACTTGGTGGCATACTTTATCTTCATTGCCTTTGTTGAAAAAATTTGTCAGGTCTTCCTTTAGCATGCTTGTTTATCTTGCTGCCTTGGCCAACAACTAATGATGATTTGTCTCATCATGCTTACTATTGCAATTTCTTTCTTTTCTGATGATTCTCTGTTGGCAACTACTTTGTACAGAGTCACTGCTTTCCACTCCTTTCCCATTTCCTTTTGCTGTTTCTTTAGAACTCAGTTAACAAAAAAAAAATTGTTTGCTTAGTACTTTTTAGATTCCCCACACATTGTGCTTTGCAAATCTAGATTATTTTTGCCCATGCACATTTGATATTTTTCCTTCTTTAACTTCACACCACCRGGATACAGATTTTCCCTTACATGGTTCATTGGGGGTTTTTTCAGTGTCTTTAGTGAATCTCATAGAAAAATGAGACTTATTTCTTCCTTATTACCTCTTTCTCCTCTTCTACATAAATGTTTACTTGTTAAGCTTACCAGTTGGTGTACTTGAACAGTTTTATTTGAAAACATCCCATTAAATCAATATTTAGTCTGTTGTGTTTTGGGGGTTTTTTTCATCTGATGTGTACTTCTGTCAGTCTGACAGAAAAGATTCTGCAGTGCAAGTTTGGAAAATGCTGCAATAGGGAGGAGCATTTTACTTCTACAAAAATATTGCTAAAAAGTATGTATACAGTTGCTTTAAAGYTGAGTACTGTAAGCATTTATATCTTCAGTTAGCTGACTACATACTGAAACATGGTGTCTTGCTTGAGGGTGACTTGGTTTTTCATTTCTCCCACCCTCTCAATAGTCCTAGGTCATGTGATGTAAGGAAAAGCCTTGTACTCTGCTTCTTCCACAGAAGTTTGGGATAAACTCTGGTTTAAACTCTTCAGGATTTTTGAATTTACTTCAAATTGCTGCTTTTTGGCACATACAGCTTAAAAGCATGTAAACTTCTCTTCTTCCCTTCAGATGTGTGTGTTCAGAGCCTGAGAAACCAAGCAATGAAACATTGCGTATGTGGAGGAATATGAATAAGTCTAGGGAAGACATAGCATGGCGTAACCTTACAGTTTCTGTGAGTATCTGAAAACTRTGTCTATGTATCCTAGTGCATATGCATAAAAAATAAATACCTGCATGGTACCAGTTTTTATCAGCATTTTTTAATCTGATTCATTTTTTAAATTGAACCTGGACTCTTTTCCTTAAAACTGTATTTTCTTCCCTAAGGCTTTACACAGTTACCATAGAGGACTAGATGAGTGAGTCCAGGGAAATAAATGCTAATATAAATGTCTGCTTGAGGTAGCCACCTTTGTGCTCTTAGCCACCACAGTCATCTTCCTGCAGGTGAACATGATGAGGTGAATAAACAGGAGTTTGCTTTCTTCCAGTTCCTGAAATAAATATTTGTAAYAYGATGTGATGATGGAATTTGTAGTTAAAGTGTGGTAGCAAACATGTTTCATTAGTTTGKTAGATATTGGTACAAAACTCCAACAGAATCAAAGGARCTACCTAAATATTGATTGGAAGAAAATAATTATTTGAAATTGAAAACAAGCCTATTTAGAATAGGCTTGAAAACATTAACTTCTGAAGTGGATATTTTGTACCAATATCTAATTTTGTGTATAGATGAAGAGGAAGGAAGTTACCATGTGCAAGTGCTCTGGAAGGCCTTTAGAGAGTAACACTTTTGCTGATAAGTAGTTTCTTGGGCAGTGTGCAGTGGAATAAATGCAGCTGTGTGCAGCCACTTTGCTTACCCTGGCATCTGATTCCCACCTGCATCTTGAGTGACRTGGGTCTGCTGTGGTTTTTGTTATGCTTGCTAGGTTGTGTGCCAACTTTGGCCATCTAAGGCTGTCTAGAACAGCAGTGGAGATCTGTGTAAGGGCTCCTCTTGTTTCTGAGCATACACATTCACACTAAAGCACCTCTTCTGCACAGCAGAAATTCCATGTCAAACCTCAGTGCTGTACTTGACTTGAAGCAGGACTGTTTCTGTGCTGCCAATGGCTCCTAGTTTACCATAAACACTTAGGATGGCAGTTTCTTTTGAACTTAGTTTTTAGATTTCCTCTATATTTATTATTTATTTTATATGCCTTTTCATCTATATGCCTTTACCTCTAAAGCATCTTTAGTCTTACCTGAGAGACAGAACTGATCCGGGATTTGATGTTATCTTACAATCAGAGTACATTGTTAATAGGGAGAACTTCTGTCATAAGATAAATTTTCAATAAATTTATTAATAAATTAGGTTGGTGCAGTGCTGCTTCSAGCTACTTGACTTACTGGCTTGTTGTTTCCTTGTACTCCATGTGTCTACTTCAACTTTTTGCTTTGCATTTCAATAAGACTTTTGGATAGGTATCATCTGACTTTGTTTTCTTTTTTATTTAAATCCATTAGTTATGATTCTTTCCTACTTTGCGAAACTTTTTCTTATGGCTTGGGTAATATTATTTTATAAGACTATGTTTTTTCTCTTAACTGAGGAAAACAAAGTCAAAGAAGTGGGAGAAACTGAGGAGATCATCTTTTATGTTTGCTAGCTTAAAATTGATGCTGGATATTCTGCTTTTCCTGGGCAGTCTTTCAATGCTTTGAAAAACAGAATAGAAGTAATGTGACTGTAGAGAAGTTGTTTCTTCTTGGGCATCTCCCAGCATTTTGGCATCCTGAAATAATCAGTGGTGGCTACTGTGGCTTTTCTGGAACAGACAGCRCACATCTGGCTTTTTCAGGGTGAGGTAGTGATAAAAGAAAGAATCCCCTTCTTGAAATTATGAACATTCTCAGATATGTTTTATATAGAAAAGTTGGAAGCGTGGTTAAATGTACTGAATGAATAAAACATAGACATATGAAGAGTTTTTCTCTTTGCAGGAATGTTTAGAATATCATGGTGTGTTTCGTGGATCAGCTTGTGGCCATCATGGACCATATATTCCAGATGTTCTCTTCTGGTCTGTCATACTGTTTTTTGCTACATTTTTCCTCTCCTCTTTCCTTAAGAAATTCAAGACCAAACGCTATTTCCCAACCAAGGTAATTCTTGTTAGAGACTAGACTGTTGTTACCTTGTAATATATAACTTGGTATAACCTAATGGAGTTGAAATTTGTCTTGAGAGATTTCTTTGAAGACGGAAAGGAAATTAAAACCCCAAAGTCAGCTAATAATTACAAAATTTAGAACATGTGAGGAAAGACATCATCTGCAGAAAATTTGGTGCTTATTCTGTATTTTTGTAATTACAACAAGATATTTTAAACTCTGAAACACCTAAGCAGTCCATCTCCCCACATTAATCAGTATTGCCAGGTATCATTAGTAGAGACAATATTGCTGCTCTTTTCCTCACCTAGCCATACAAAACAATTAATTGCTTTCCCCAAACTAGTGATGTCTATTGGGTCTTGAGTGGTTCCTCAGGGGATTGCTATTTCTAATAGATCTTAATGTGATGGTTCTTCTTAGACTGATTTATGTAAGTTCTGGTGGGCAAAATGAATGGTTAGATCTGCTATAAACCTCAGCTCATGCCTGTAATGTCTTCCTGTTGTTTAATGAAGTATCTGGTAATATGAATGTATTGCAAATGATCCTCCTATCGATTAAAGCATAAAATGTATGAATATTACTGACCTGAGGTACCAGGGTCTAACTGTGATGGCCAAGCCTCCTAATGGGATTGTGGGGAGAGTAAGATGCTGGAGTTGTTTGAAGTAATTTGCCTCTGGCAGTAGACCACTTTTAAATGAGTGAACAGCTGTATGAAATACTTGTCTTCTGCATCTTCATACTATGCTGGTAGGCAGCTTAAATTTTAAAGTAAGAAAAAAATAGATAGTGTTCAGTGTTGTCATATAATACAAATAAACTTCACTTTTTATAGGGGAGAAAATTGTCTTTCTGCACATGCAAATTATAATGGTGAAAAAGCTGAACTTAACACAAGTCTTTTCTTTATAGGTGCGTTCCACCATCAGTGACTTTGCAGTATTTCTGACCATAGTAATCATGGTTGTGATTGACTATCTTGTAGGAGTACCTTCTCCTAAGCTTCATGTTCCAGAGAAGTTTGAAGTAAGATACAAAACCTTTTGAAAAACATTTAAAATGCTTGCAGTTTTATGAACAGTACAATCAAGTTGTATAGAAACAGAAGTTTCTCTTTTTTGATTACAATGTAGTTGATCAAGTAATTTCTCTTTTCTGTTTTGGATGTCTCATCTGACAGAAGAAATTATGTTTTGTTTTATTACTGAAAAGGAAGCATTCTTTAGTGCAAATGTACAAAATGAAGGAATTGAATGGATATGTTCTAAATTTTTCCATATACATGTCATGTTCACTTGTAACAGCTAAATCAGTCTTTTGGAAAGCCATTGGAAAACAACCTAAATGTATACTAAAGAGATGGATCTGTTGTTCATGAAACTGTTTGTAGGGATTAGATCTGCATTCTGTTTTAGTCGTTTAATTATCATTGGTAATGGGTTGGGGTTTTTTTTTTCAGCCCACCCGAAAAGACCGAGGATGGTTCATAGATCCTCTTGGAGGCAATCCTTGGTGGACACTCTTAATTGCTGCTCTTCCTGCTCTGCTCTGTACCATTCTCGTTTTCATGGATCAACAAATAACAGCTGTTATTATAAACAGAAAAGAGCATAAACTGAAGGTAAAAGTAATTTTTACGGAAGTTTAATGTTGTGTAAGTCAGATTTACTTTAAATCAGATTAATTCTGCAAATTTGTGGCATTGCTATCAGCTGCTAAATATATGTATAAATTGACTAATTGAGAACAAATATAATCTTGTGGACACTCTTGAAGTATCTGACTTCTCTATGTTATTTACCTGCTGAAATAGAAACGTGATATCATATAAATAGAAAGTTTATCAAGTTATCTGTTTGCTTAATTTTACAGAAAGGCTGTGGTTATCATCTTGATCTGCTCATGGTTGGTATTATGTTGGGAATATGTTCTATCATGGGCTTGCCATGGTTTGTTGCTGCAACTGTCCTGTCTATAAGTCATGTTAACAGCTTGAAAGTTGAATCTCAATGCTCAGCACCAGGAGAACAACCTAAGTTTTTGGGAATCCGGGAGCAGCGAGTGACAGGATTGATGATTTTTGTGCTGATGGGGATGTCAGTGTCCATGACCTCTGTGTTAAAGGTAAAAGACTGTTTTCCCAACGTATTTTCTTTGTGCTTTTGGTTTTGATGTTGTGATTTAGTATTTCATAATGGGAGAAAGTTCTGGTATGTTCAGTAAGATATGCCTGGACTCATTCTCAAATTGCTTTTTTAGCAACAGATGTTAGTTGAATAGAAATAATACGGAAGGATGCAAGAAAATGAAATCTGAGAAAGCTAAGAATGTAGTGAGTAGTGAAGAAAACAACCTTTTCCTGTGTTACTTTTTTTTTACTAGAATTCATGTTACCTAAAACCTGTAGTTCTTATGTGAGTGAATAAATGGAGAGAGAAAAGTAGTGTGATAAGTGAAGTTACTTGAGCAGAAGTAATATAGTACAGCAGAAGGAACAGAAACCTTGCTTTAAAACGGAGAAATGACATTTTTCACTTCTTGTTCTTCAGCTTACTAAACTTCATTTRGTTTTTAGAGTGTCAAGATTATTTTATGCATCATCACAGTGTAGTGTGATTTTGGAGGTTGTGTTGTAGCATCAGATTACAATTTATCTCTTAATCTATATCCCTAGTGACCTTTCTAAGACTGTATTGGAAGAAAATTACTCAGTTCAGATTTACTAAAATCTGTTCAACTTTTGCTTAGTTGTTTCAAATCCAGTAGTTAAAAGAAGAAATGAAGGAACTATCTTTTTATGGCCAGAAATGCAGATATTGCATAACTGCTGGTATTTCTAAAGAACTTCGTAAAAGTCTATTTAAACAAAGACAGATCTCAAGTAATTTCGTAAGAAATGCAGCTTCTCAAATTTAGATAATGGGAAAGAATTATCCTGTATGTAAACATACAGCTATAGTTTAAAAAGTAGTTATTAGTTAGTGTTACAAATTTTAAGTAGTTGACCATTTGTATGTCTAGTAAAGAATGTAAAGGTCTGAAAAGAATAAGGCCATAGCAGTTACTAAAAAKAATTACTCAGATTTTACAGTCTCTCGTTAAAAATTTACCAGGAGCTCAGCTGCATAATGCAAATCAAAATCAGAAATACTGAAATAGATTTATTGTTGCCCAAAAACAAAAATTGAAAGTGCTGGTTGCTGAAGCAAAGTGTTTTAAACCCCATATTTYAACTTTTTATTCTTAGGAATGAATACTAGGACCAGGGTAATAGGAATGGAATTATTACTCTTTGCTSTTTAAGAAATGTTTTTCTTTTTCAGTGTAAATGACTGTTATTATTCAGAAGAAGTAAGGTGAAMAAAGCCTTGCATCTGTCAATTGCTGTCCTTTTGTTCCATGTATGGATTTATACTGATGCAAATTCCAGAACTTAAAGTGAAGACACTAGCCACACACACATGCACTAATGAATCCCTAAGGCCTAGTTTTATTTCACACTGTTTGAATAAAGGTTTTTGTTCAGTCTTGATAGCAGCAGTTTTTATTAAGATTTCATGTTGTATCTTGGCTGTCCTTTACTTGGAAGCTTAATGAATTTAGGAGCAAAGAAGGCTTCACTGCAGAGGTTTGATGCAAGTGCCACTGAGATAAGTGGACAATTTTCTTATCTCAGTATTTAAGCTTTTTACATAAGCTTTAATTTATGTAAAAAAATATGAAATGGCACAAAATTACATAAGCTGTGTATTACATATTAAAATTTAAATTATTGTGAGTATTATCTTTAATAAGCTTTACATTGGTCTTCTTACTGGAACAATACTTAGCTCTGAATGATTAGCAGWTTTTCATACTCAGTTGGTATTGTGAGGTTTTTGTATTGTCTCCTCCAGATGTGCAAGTGTTCAAAAGCAAAACTTAAAGTGGCAATTCCATGAAGTTGTACAGTATACAGTAGTTTTGATACAGTTCCTATCAAATAGCAACATAAAGCAGTATACTTARTATGGATAGAAATTTTGGTTGCAGCCTAGAAAATTAAATGAGTGGGCAGTCAAGGCAAAACTTATTTTTTATCCTGGTGATAGCCTTGTTGGTTCTAGATTTTTTTGCTGCTCAATGATACATATGTATTCTTTTAAATAAAGGCCCTCAGATTTTATTTCAGTAAAATATAAAGTAAAGCATAACTTGATCTGTGCCTTCGCTGATATGGACTGCTCTGTTACGTCATGTTGATTTTACTTTTAACTGTGGGTGTTTTTTTCGTCCCCAGTTTATTCCAATGCCAGTTTTGTATGGTGTCTTTCTTTACATGGGAGTATCTTCATTAAAAGGCATTCAGGTAAAGTCTGATTATAATGAGCAGTTTGCTTTTGTTTAACACTGAATGAAAAGGAAGCTGTAACACCCCATATTATGTGAGCCACAATAAAGTTGTTCTATATTGTCTGAATAGCATTTAGGATAATTTCCTGAGCATGATGTTCAGGTATTTGTTCTTACAATATTGTGTCTTCACTTGTCAGTACTTTTTTTTTTTTTATTCTTACAGTAGTGTAGCTAAGAAACAAATTTTCTGAAATATTCTGGAATTTTTCACTATTAGTGAGGAGGGGGGACAACTCCTGCAAAACAGCCCCCACCCCCTTGAATGTTCATTGTCTTTCATTAGTATTCTATTTGGGATTATCTTACATTTCTGTAGTTGCCTAAAAATGTTTATTTTCTTCTGGAGAGGCAAAAAAATAATTGACTGAAGTATGATTTTATTTTCCATGCAGTTTTTTGACCGTATAAAACTGTTTGGAATGCCTGCCAAACATCAACCTGACCTGATTTATCTACGTTATGTGCCACTCTGGAAGGTCCATATCTTTACAGTTGTKCAGCTCACTTGTCTAGTTCTGTTGTGGGTGATTAAAGCCTCTGCAGCTGCTGTTGTTTTCCCTATGATGGTAAGTTTTCTGTTTAGCCAGTTAGTAGTTTTTGTACAAGACTACATGTATTATTCAGGGTCTCTTCAGAAGATGTTTGCTGCCTTTAAGAAAGAAGGGAATGGGGAAGAAACGAAAAWCCCCTGTAGTACAAGCTGTTCACTTTTGAAACACAAAGATTTCTCATTTCCTGAAAACAAGCAATTAAGTTGTGAATAACTATTAGAAGTGGAAATTATTTACCTTTGAGGTAAGATAAAATCTAGTACTAGAAAAAAGGGCTTCAGTTACAGATTCTGAGTGTACTGAAAGTATGTGTGCATTTTTGTTCATTTGAATAGTTTAATTTGAAGTATTTTGTCTGTGGCTCCCTTTAGGTTCTAGCATTAGTGTTCATTCGCAAGCTCATGGATTTATGTTTCACCAAAAGAGAGCTTAGCTGGCTTGATGATCTTATGCCAGAAAGTAAAAAGAAGACAGAAGATGATGAAAAGATAAAAGAGAAAGAAGTAAGTGTGAAAACAATCAAACTGAGCATACTGTAAATTTCTAGGAAATATTTAATGCMATTTAAAAGAATTTTATGTGACCTGAGCATATACACGTTTTGCAATTCTTCACTAGTGAGATGAAATTCTTTRGTAGAGGAACTGTTGCTGGTGTTTGAGGAATTAAGTCATTGTTTCAGTTATGCYATTRYGGACTRTGATTCTTATTTGTGATCAAATTTTTCAAGTGGAAAGAAGTACTTGTTAGCACAAAAATRTTGGGTTTTTTGTCTTTCATCAGATTAGAAGGAAAGAAAATGGAGAGAGAGAGAAAGAGGGAAGTGGTGGAGTAGGATTTCTTTATTTTGCTTAAATTAGTCAGAGAAGTGTTCATAATATCAGGAACATTTGGCTTACGTATGTCTGTGGAGCCGTCATGAAGCACAACTGCTGATTACCAATAATRCAGTAATAAAGGTTCTGTAACTTCTCCATGAAAGTCCTGTTTTGCTGTACACCACCTAGTGTACAGCACCCTCCTTCCCCAGTCTCCCATGTCCCCTGCCTTAATAAAACACTTCCAAGAGGAAGGGTCATAAGCTCTGTCTTCTGCATTCAGCTATGGGTACCTACAGGGAAGTGCCTCTTACCCCTATGGAATACCTGTCATAGAACTTGAATAACTTGAGATAATAATTGAATAACTTGAGATACTACTGTGGTTTCTGCTATGTGAGTAATTTTACAATCTTCTTACTTCGACTTTACAGGAAGCAGAGAGAATGTTTTCAGACCATGACAGTGTRCACCTTGCATATGGAGAAGCAAATCTGGATTTTCCTGTGAAAACCTTGAAATACAGGTATAAAATAATGTGTCTGTTTAAAAGYTCTTTTATCAGAGGCTGTGACTAGATTTAGATTAAGTTGGTTGTGTATGAGTTGAAATAATTTTTTCCCCAGGCCGGTAACTTAGCCATGATTAGGAAATATGAAGAGATATCTCATGATGCTACATGATAAGGAAATATGAAGAGATATCTCATGATGCTACATTAGTTTTTTTCTATTGCATTGTTCTTTAAAACTGCATCTTAATTATAAATTTACGTGACCATCTTGAACAGATCGGATGACTCAATTTCGACCAGCTGTACTAAAGGGGAAGAAGCGTCCTTGGTCAGTTTCTRTGGAATACTGGTGTGCTACTGTGCATGAAATACTGAGCATTAAGCAACTAATAGCATCAGTTGAGCCATGTGTTTGCCAGCCACTTGGGTTTTGCAGAAGAAATCTAAGTGTGCAGTTATTTGGTTTACCTAAGCAAGGGCTGAAGTTGTCATTTCTGTGGTACAAAACACCTGTTTTACAGGAAAGAAACCATTTTTATTTTAGCAGTTTTATTTTCTGAACATAAATGTAAGAATAGGTTCTCTTCCAGAAAAGGATGTACTGGAAYTTCAGTCATTGAAATTCTTCCAGCTTTGGTAGGCATTTTGTCTTAGTTGGTGTCTCCCTTACTGTTTATTAGCTGAGTTGGTGGTCAGGTGTTATCAACTGTTCCAACACAACCTGAAGATGTGACAGATAAATAKCCTACAAGTTTTCTTTTCTTCTCTAATACTGAGGGGTTCCTAGGTTAAAAATTGGCTTTCCTATGGATCTAGGGTAGTACCAGGTATGCCCTGATAAGAGTTGGGAACAGGCAGAAATTTGGATGAGACAAATAYTCCTGTGGAGTGCTGTTGTCAATTCAGAGAGCAGGCTTAATCAGACTTAAGCAACTAAAATGAAAATGCTAAAGCTTTTTTAAAAAAAAAATTGAGTTGCTGTTTTTTCTCACAGTAGAGCTGTGATTTCATCAGCTGTGTGCATATCTTGTATGTGTTCTGCTGCCTTACACATCTTGTGGGAATCCCTGAGGAAAAATGGCTTTGAAAGTTTCTTCTGCCATTTGAAAAATTTACAGATGACCTGGGGTAGATTCTGAAGCCTAAATATGGAACAGAATAGAACAGAAAACAGACCTACAGGCAYCACCTAAGTCTCCTAATTATAACATTTAACTGTGTGGAGGACAAAAGTGGAAATAKGCTTTAAAAACTTAACATCTGTGAGGGTAAATAGATTCTGCAGCACTTGGGAGGGGGATGGTCTGGCAAAAGAACCTTGCAAAATATCTGATAAGACTTTTGAGGAAAAAAACCTTATCTGTCAAGATAATTGGAATGTCTAGATTTTTAATAGTTTCAAATCTCACTTGAATTTTTGAAATTTTATYAACCTTTGGTCTTTTGACCTTGATTATTTCCTAGAAGCCACTTAAAGTAACTGATTCATGAAAGCCTTAGCACAACAGTATGATTCAATTCCTTATTTCTGGGCATGCAAAATAATTTTCTGAAGTTAGGTATGGATTACCTCTCAAGTGTCCTTAGTATCTTACTGTTACCTATGTGAAAAACTGTTTTGAGATACTGTGTAATTATGGTAGTGCTAGTGAGTTAAATTTTCAGTTTTTTGTTAAAGTGTACTTTTAAGAGATGAACTCAACTTGTGGCTGTGTAAATATTGAAAGAAGGCACAACTGATGTAAATGATGAGTGACAGTAAGTATAATAGTTTTGCAAGGAATTGAATACTAACCAGAAAGTATGTTTGTTCTTTAGCATTGATCCCTCAGTTGTAAACATATCAGACGAAATGGCCAAAACTGCACAGTGGAAGGCTCTTGCCATGAGTACTGAGAATGCCAAAGTAACCAGAGCTAACCTGAGGTAGCTATAATTAATTACTCACACCTTTTCTAATTATCATCTTGTGTTTAGCAGCTATACTTGTATTTATTGAAATATAGCTTWAAAAATGAGTGTATGTGGTTTATGAATCTTACTTCCTGACTTACTTTAGAAGAACTTGAATTTGAGCTTAATTTTTCTCTTTACTCTGAAGTTTATCAGTTTCTATAAGGAATTCTTTCATTACCCTTTTATTCAATGTATTATTTTAAATAGTAATTTTAAAATTACTATTTATTTRYTTAATACAAGTTTACTACTCTGATGAGCTTAGGGTTTGTAAATACTAGCGTGTACATGAGCATGGGWGTGGTTTGATCCTCAATGATGCAAATTCCACTGAGAATAAAAGGTAAGTCCAGCACTTTCATTYTTGCTTTGTACTGCCCTAGGATCTGCCCTGTTTTTTGTGGATGAGCGTGTTGCTTGGATTGCTTTTCTTCAACTCATTTTTAATATCTAAAAATTAAACCTGTCTCAATTACTATCTTCACTGRATATGAAATATACTTGAATGAAGCACATGGACAGGTCATGGGTCCTCAGTGCTGTGGACATTCCCTGTAAGCTGACATATTCTGTACTGGCCAGTAGCCTTCCTTCTGTGTGAGCTTGCCATCAAAGTCTGAGTGTGATAAATCATTCTGCTATTCTATCCTAATTTCTTCCCTGTCTGGCTAAATCTACCTCGGGAAACACACCAAAACATGAATATTTATGCAGAATATCCCCATCTTCCTGAAAGGCTTGTAATTTATAGGGACTGGTATCTGTGGACTGCTCCATACCCATGCAAGCTATTGCTTAGAAATTTTTATGTAGGAAAGGGAAGAATGGGCATGTTTGCCTCAGAAAACAAAACCTAAGCAGTCCTGTTGTCTATTGTATGCATCTTCTGTTGGTTGATGCCTTTCAGCAACTCTGTCAGAAGAAGACATATTTCTTCTGAGAAGAGCTACAAAATCATCAGGTTTTATATAAAATTACATCTCAGGGAAAGGGTTCATGGTGAGGAGAGAATGTTCATACTCTGTCCAAGGCTGKAGTGTTCCTACTCTGTTCATGGCTCTGTCCAAGCCATCTCGGGTACTATTGGAAACACTAGCAGTGACTTAGCACTTGTCTACCAGCTGCCTAGTCACCACATGCATTGCTCGAAACTAGGCATGGAAATATGCTTTGTTTTGGCCAGACAGCGGGTCAGCCAAGGGTAAAGGAGACTAATCAGTGCAGGCATCATTTCCAGTGAGTGTCTAGGCTGTATAGTTTAAACATTTTTAAAATGCAAAATATGTATTTAATTAAAATATTTCATATGGTGAATACCACATGAGCAAGACCATCATGAAGACAAATTATAGAGGTGACCAAGAGATAAGAGGGTGTGTGTGTCAGCATACCCTCCTTATTTAATAGTTTTTTTTTTCTTGCTGAATTGTCAGAAGCCCATTACAGAATTTGTGGATGATTCTAGTACATTATCTGATAGCCACTGGGTGTATAAGGCTTGAAGACATACAGGTGTATCTTTTTCCAGAAGAATTGAAATGTTTAGTTTTGGTTTTCAGGCAGTTATAAGTTTGTGCAATTTCATCTCTCACTTTCCTGTTTTCTAGGTAGCTATGTTAGTATGGAGTTAAATGCAATACTAGCAAATCAGGCTTCTGACCAGTTTGCAGTGTTTTTTGTTGTGCTTAKCCTTGCATTCATTATTCCATCTATTTGTTATGTTTTGCTCTAAGACATTTCCCTTTGATTCCATAACATACCCTGCTTGAGCACAGTAAAAAAACCCATGTTGGTAGAGAACTTGCTATAACTTCAAATGGAAAATAAAAACCACTGGCACCAAAAACCAGGTTTTTAATAGGCAATCTGATATTGCATTAATCTGGAAAATACTGAAAGGCAGACTTCTTGATCCTGAACTCAGTAGCTGTTTTGAAGTATTTGCTACACTTCCTTGCATCCTGTTGACATTCAGAGGTGTCACTACTGTCATTCAAAAGTAATTTCAGTAAATTACTAATTTCAATTCTACTAAGGTTTTTCTGCATAACTGTCTTCATCTTGGTGGTACAGACAGACATTTAGTGCTGCAGTAGAAATGGTTCTGTAGGCACTGATATTTTCAGATTTATATTCAAATAGTAACACAGTTCGAAGGAGGCATGTCATTCCAGGTGACATGTGTGGGTTGGCATGATTTATTAGAAATCATACATTTTTAAATAGATAAAATTCTAAATTTTTTTTGCCTTTTCTGAATTGATCCAGATTGCCTTTTCTTTCTACCTCAGCCATCTATTGTAGTTTACAGACTCTGTTGTGAAGTCTCAGCACACTTGTATTTTCTAAGGAGACACTGAGTTTTTCTCTTTGCATGAGTTTCTAATATATATTTTTCCTTAAAGMGCAACTCTACAGATGTCATCTCTTCTGAAACTCATCCTTCCTCTTATGCTGTTCCATTTCATCTTCTAGTGACTTTGAACTACTTTCCTTATTGCCCTTCAGTTATGCACTGTTCAGTGCCACTTGCTCAGGTGCCACTTGYCATTAGGGTCTTCTGCTTCACTTCAATGGACACTTGCACAGGTTTCTTACTGTCCTCTGCTGTTGTTGGAAGTGTGCTTTCCCTTTCTGAACAAACTGAAATGTCCTCCTATTCYTGTGAAAAGATGGTTTCCCTGCCCAAGAATAAAGAAATATTAGTAATATTGCTTCTTATGTATTTTTGAGTATTTTTACCTAGGCAGTTTTGCAGGTAAAAATAAAGTAAACAGTGTTGGGGGTTTGTTTGTTTGTTTGTTTTAAGGATGTTTTGCATAAACAGCTWCAAATCAATAAAAGCAGTGGAATTGGATATGGCATTTATGAATGACATATTGGTGTTTTCTCTCTTAAGTTTGTACTGTTCCTGTGAATARTATTTAGCAATTACTAAATGTARTAGAAATGCCTCATCATAAAAGCATCCTTATGTAAGTACTTTCAGTGTTCATTGTGAARTATAAAACATTTGAAATTTAACCTTTCCTAAAGTGAGCCAGACCTTACATTTTCTTCTTTGTTTTCAAACAGCCCTGAAAAACCAGAAAGTGTGAAAATAGAAGTGGAAAATTCACATGTTGTGAGATATGTGGATGCTGAAACATCTTTATAGAGTGGAACCAATGGGARTTGCTTGTATTTGTGTGTGTATATATATCACTGTAGGATATTATACCATGGAAGTGTGATTTCCAGCTTAAGGAGCAACATATATTTAATTTCTGTCATTGTTTAGGGCACTGTAGATATGCTTGCATAATGTGAAGATTTTCCCAGCAAATCAGATGAGTGGTAATCACACTTCAGCTATTTATTTTATTGGAAATTTTATTTTCATTTTTAAATAGGAAGACTATAATGAATGCTTATTATTTTCAATAATCATATGTGCATAAAAGTTGCATCAGCTTTTGCTGATGAAGACTGGTCCACATTACTTAAAATTTTGCAATACCTCTGTTTATAATGTGTGCTACAGAAGTTGTGTTTTCCATGCAGGCAATTAGTGCTTGTTTTTGCAGGGTATACTTTTTTTTGTGGTTTCATAGAACAACTGTTAATGTGCTGTTGACAAGAACTACTGTGTTTTATGTCTCCACTCCATGCTAGTGTTTTCTGGATTCTGTCTCTGCTACTCTACAGAAGTGGCCTAGAGCCCTAAGTCAGGTGGTTAGTTAAGCCTTAAAATGTATCTAAGTACCCTGGTGTGCTGCTTTCTTTGTTTTTTTGAATTCTCYTGTGTTTTCATTATTGTCCAGTAGCAGTATGACTGCAGTAATGGTAGTTACAGTCCCATGTCAGTATTTGCCATTCTGGATACTCCATGTTTACACAATATAAATTGGATCTACAGGCAGCAATTGGTCTATAGGAAATTATCAGTACTTACCATGTCAGTACTCTTGAATTTTTCCTTCCTGTTTTTGCTTACATTTTTTCCCATAGATCTTCAGCTTCTGAATTATTCAGCTCTAAGATTTTAGAGTATTTCATATCTTCATCAGCTATATTTCTTGGTTAATAAATTTTTTTAATTTACTGTGTATTAGATTAAATTAGTTGTAGCTCAATTCTGGAATAGGTTTGTGATCAGTATTATTTTATGGATTACTAATTGCTTGTGGTATTTGTATGTACAGTTCTGATCCTCTCCATTGTAAAGGGCATATATGATAGCACACCAACTTATTTTTAAACACTTTATTTATTTAATTAGTATAAATTTCTATCATGTAAGATGAATTGAAAAAATAAATATTCATTTATTAAAGTAAATGGGATTTTTTGGGGACTCCACTGATAGAGACGCAGTCAGTGCATTTATTGTACTTACATTTTCAAGTTCTAGTGTTTAGCATTATAATATTTGAAATAATGAGAATTTTATATATAAATGAAAATCTTGATCACTTACCTGCGCAGTTTCCATTCTTAAATTTTTTTGCCTTTTGTCTTAGCTTTTCRGCTTTAATTTCCAACATTCTCTCTTTACATTCTGAATTGCCTCTAGCTTTTTCTGGATGCATTACAATGGCTTTAATTAGAATCTGTGCTTATTTAATACTAGAAGATGCTGTTTGCTTGATTCTGCTTTTGGCAGAGTTGGGAGTTTTACCATGGACCAAGTGATAAAATTCTCAACAWTTGCAGAAAGAGCTGATTCTGGAGGAGGGCAGACTTCATCTGAAAATACCACTTGAGGTGGAATTTTGGTGCTCTTCAGCCAAGTGTCACCTGTAGAGAGGGTAATTGTATATTACAAAAATAAAGCAATCAGTGAGAATAAATAGAAACATTTTAAAATAGTATTTACATTACATGAACTGTTACTGTTCCCTTTAAMTGTAATGCAATTATTTAACTTTTTTTTTCTTTCCTTTTGTCATTTAACTGAATTCTGAGAAGRCAGTTTAAAGAAAGGAAATCATAGTGTACAGCTATATGAATAATTGTATCCAAACTGTCATAACAGGCTCAGGTCAGTGGCAAAGCAAGAGAGGTCTGCATTACCAGTGTGACCAGTGCTGTATAATGGCCTGCATTCTTAGAGAATAGTGTAGCTTGTGCCTTAGTTTGGCTTAGTGCTCTTTAAGAAAACAGCTCATGGTTTCCCTCTGATCAAACTGAGATAACAATGAAACTACAGCAGATGGTTTCTCAAAACTTTCGACATTATTTTAAAAAATCCTAAACAACACCATCTKCATGTCTGTAGTTGACTACCAAGTACCTCTTGCTCTGATTCAAGGAGGGAAGAGATATTTTGAGCATTTTCTGTAGCATCATCAACGATACAGTACTTCGGTCCTCTCAGCAGTATTTTATGCTTTGTGTTCACAGTCCTGCAACAGTGTCCAAAGACCCAAAAAATTACTAGAAGCCTCTTGGATTTCTAACTCTTTAATGCTGGAAATCAGGGTTCCATGGTGCTGCACACCTTGTATTTGGCTTCTGCTTCAGAAGGGTTAAGTGTTGGTCAATATTACGGGAAATCGGTATATTTTGAGTAAAGCTGAAAGGAAACAAAACCAAAGCCCCACARGTCTAATCACAGTATTTATTTAATTGTGTAGATATTTTAATCAGTGCTAGAAATACCATGACTTTGCAGACCAGTTTACAGTGACCTTTAGTTCCAGTGTTCTTGGGCAATAGTTATACTTGCACTTTCTTGCCAGGAGAAGATCTGGTATTAAGTGCATAAATCTCTGTTGCTAATGTATGGTTAAGCGATTCACTGCTCATTTTACACCTCCTCTGCTTTAAAATCATACATAGTATTAAAAAAAGACAGCTAAGGATGTAGTTTATTGTATGTAGATACATGTTTTGCCTTAATGGATGGAAAAGAGCAGTGATAATTGCTGTGCACTGATATTTTTCTTTTGTTTCATAGGGCTTAAGCCCTGTAAAAACTACGCCAATGGATTTCCATTCCAACAGTTAGAGG
>CADDXX010000013.1:3040408-3226813 GCA_902810485.1 Alauda arvensis
TTTTTTCTAATTTATTTATAATTATTAATGTTTACATGAAATGTAGGTCTTAATTTTGACCACTCCATTTAAATTATCATCTAAAATGTATCACTTAAAATGCAGTTTTGTGTTTAAATTATATTCTAGAAAACTCATTCTTACTATTTTCATATGTATTACAGTGACACATTTTTCATTCTGTTTACATATGCCCAAGTTAACMACAATTTCCTCCTAGATTAATTTTGCAGCTGTAACATAATATTTTATACAATTGTTCCCTGAAGTGTTCCAAATTGCCAAGTTTGTCATCATAAAACCTGTCAGGGTAGAACTTGATGCCCTAATGGTTTTGGGATCTTTTTGAACCAAGCATCTTGGCCATTTTTTTCTTCATTTAGTGAAAGTTCTCCCGTAAGTTAYCATTTGCTTCACCTGCATCTCTGTCTCTATATGGTCACTTGCTAACCCGTGCCCTTTGCAAAGGCAGGTTCGACAGGCTGTGAAATATTTCTGCAACGAGTGGGAGTCACGTCACAGAGCTTGTGCTGCTCTAAAGGGTTTGTCTTTACATAGCTTCTGTAAATCATAAATTTACAGGTTCATGGCTCTCTGTTCACTAATGCAATCTGGCAGGCGAGCACCACAGCGAGCTTAGTTCTCTTTTTGCTTTCTTATGATTAGTAATGTTTTAATTACTCATCTAGGACAAAATTATCAAGTACAGTAAAACGTGGGAAATACTTTGTTTATACCAACGATAATTTATTTTACGGCAAATTTTAAGACTATAGATGCACACGGCTTTTGAGTCAGCATAAGTGTAGTGCTATAAATAAAGCAAATTGCTCCGTAAGTTTGTCAATTTTATTTTATAATGTTTTTAGCGAAAACTTATAGGACTTTGTAGTTGGCATTGAACTTTACCTAAAGACACTTTCATATTGAATTTATTATCTGTTGACGTTTATTTGGAATAATGAATGAGTTTGAAAATCGATACTTTTCTAAATGATTTTATTGGAAAGACACATCATTTCTAGTGTTTTCCTTTCTATTGTTGCTGATGCTCCTGTGCAAAGGTGTCTTCCAGGTTCAGCTTTTGCAGCTGAACTGCAGTTTTGATTTTAATATTCTTTATTTGAAATGTGATTACATACTGTATGGTTCGAATTTTTTATGACTGCTTTTCTAATTACAGTGACGTTTTCTTACTTTATAAACAAATCCAAAGCAAATGAAAACATTATTCCAACTGTAGAATCAATATTCAGAAAACACAACTCTCAGACTTGTCTTTAATGTGAAGGATTCAGCCTTTGTGTTGTTTTAATTACTGCTAGAATAAAATTATCTTTTGTAACGTTTCAGAAAGTTGGTAAAAGCAATAAACAATCTCCTGGACTCCATTAAGGCCAGTTCTGTTTCATTGTCCCGTTCTGGGGCCCGGGGCGTGCTGGGGTCGGGCCCGGGCGGGGCGTCCCGGTGCCCATGGCGACGGCGCCGGGCGGAAGCGGTGCCAGGGCACCCCGGCACTGCGCAGCACGGCGGCTCGCGATTGGCCGGTGGGCCAAGAAGAGGGGAGGCGATTGGCCGAGGGGTTCCGTCCCAGCGGAGCGGGCGTCGCCGGAGCGGGGCCGCGGCGCGGAGTGAGCGGGTTGCGGGCGGGACGGGGCGGTGCGTGTGGGAGGCGCTGAGGCACCGCGGGGAGCGGGGGGGGAGGGTGGAGCGGGAGGGGAGGGTGGGGCGGGAACACAGGGAAACGCAGTCAAGGGACGGGCGAGTCCAGACGAAGGCAAGGAACGATACGGGACGCGGTGCTGTGTCCCCATCCTCCTTCCAGTTCATGACGTGCGCCGCAGCTCTGCGCCTGCAGTAGCTCTGGGCTTTCAGTCGGCATTGAACAATCTCGTGATTCCCACAGGCTCTGAGCGATAGCGCTATAATTCCCTAAAACGGTCTGCTAGATAATGAGAGCGGAGAGGGCGAACTTCAAAGAGCTACGTGTTATTCTCGAGTTGATACTGAACTGAGCTGCTCGCCAGACCTCAGAACCTCCCCCCCCCTTTTTTTTTTTTTTTTTGTTTTTGTTTGGGTGTTTTGGTTTTTTTTTGTTTGTTTGTTTGTTTTTTTTTGTTTTCCCTTACATGTGTGAACTGATGTTTAACAGGGTGGATTTAGGCAAACTACAGAGGAAAGTTATGCTCTGGTAATTAACCAAGAGACTGACGTTTGATGGACCCAGCAATCTGAGAATAGGCCTGGCCATTTATGGAATGAGGAAGTACAGAGTAAAAACAAAAAAAAAAGAGCAAAGGACGAACAACCCCAAACAGTAGAAGCTTGAATTTGTGAAAACAGGAAGACCCTTGTTAATCTTTAGATAATCTCCAAAAAAACTAGTTACTAAAGAAAGATTGAGATGCGTATATGTTTGGGGAAGTTTTTGTGTGTAGCAAAGACAAAGATTTCCATATTGATACAGTTAAGAAAATGAAAGAAGTATTCCTCAAACATTGTCTGTGTGGATTCTTCAATACAATTTCCTAGACAGAGGCTGTCACAGGTGGGGATCTGTTATGACTGCCATGCTCTTTGAGAACTAGAGGGGAGGAGGCAGCCAGAATTCCATTTTTTTGCCATCAGACTGGATAAGGAAAAGTACCTTTTGGAAATGTTTCATCACCTTTGATGCTTCCTTTGCCATCATTTTGACCATGTTTGAAATCCATTTCTGGTTTTCTGACATTATTCTGACAATAATCTATTTCTAATTGCTCTTTTAAGGAGTGAATTTTCACCTAACCTTCATCTGACCCAGCTTATGGTATTAGATAGGGTGTTAGATGCATTCTTGTCTAGCAACAGCATCAAAAGTCGCATTAAAGCCAACATATCTACTGCTTCTTTATCCACCTTAAGCCTGTTACCCTGTGTATGATTAGACAGTGGAATTTGGCCACTGGAGTGATTAAGAAAGGAGTTTAAGGGAAAAATCAAGTAACTAGTTGGTTTAGAAACTATCCATATCCAGTACTTATTGCTGCTAAAGATTGTAGGGAATCTTCTTGTTGAAGAGACCATTATACTTGTAGTCAGATGGAGTAGATTTATCCTCCAATAATTCTTTGTGGTTCTGTTTGTTTTGGGGCTTGTTTTTACCTTCTGAAGCTTATGTGCTTATGTCATCTGGGACAGATACTAGGCTGGGCCACAGATCAAGTCTGGGGTAATTTCTTTGTCTCCTGTTTCTCATCATGTGGCTTCTTTCATTTCTGACAGGGTTCTTGGAGCATTTCTTATCCTCTCCTGCATTCCAGTGCTGTCAGAATGCATCTCTCTTCCTATGTAATTGAATCAACATGACTAATTAAATGYAATTATCCCCAGTTAAAAGGAATGCATTTTATTTATTTTATGCTCTTGCTCCAATTTCATTGTCTTAAATGGAATTAAATGAGACTGTGCTRTGAAGACATTTTTCTTACAATGTGCCTGTTCTTTAAGAGAGTTGTCTGATTTCAGTTTTTATCTGGCACAACTGAGTGTTGTTTGGTGTGTTTCTTATACATTCCTCATGGCTGGTGTCATAGCAGGGGGATACTTATGAGGACAGTGAATGGCCCGGCTCCATGGAAACTTCTGCTGGCACAAGTAATGAAGAAACACGGGCTGGGAACTTACTCAGTGACTTTAAGAAAGTCAAATAACTGTGAGAATAGGTAAGGGAATATTAAGGTCTGTTTTCTCTCAGGTTTCTGGCTGATAAAAGGAAAATGGAGTTGTTTCTGTTGGTCTACCCTTCTACTCAGGACTTGGTGCTAATATRCCAACCTGATTTAATGACTGGCTACTGATGGAAGGGGCTTTCTGCTCTTCTCCCTCAATTTACACCTGTGCATTCCTGCCCTGTCAGCAGAGACACTCATCAGGCCACTGTAACAGTCAGCTRAATTGGTGGAAAAGCAACAATATAAACAGAAGCCTAATGTTTTCTGTGTTCAGCTCTCTAAACTGGCTCAGGTTTGGGTCAGATCAGCTGAAGAAGTAGGGAAGAATTGCTGGCCAAAGGCGAAGGAATGGGGAAAGCCATTTTCACTGGCAGCTAGCTGTTAATTAGTTAATCTCTGTAGTAAAGTAAAGGGCATAACACTCTAAGCTGGATAAATCCTCCTTTCTGCATGTTGTCCCTGCCCTTGTACAGTAGTAGTACTTTGGAGACAAGGTAATTAGGGTTAAAGTAGGAGATTATTTGTAACCTGGATCAGGTTTCCCAATCCAGTGAGCTGTGCATCTGAGATAGTGCTGGGCAGACAGACTAAAGAGGTCAATGCAGGGCCAATTTGTGGTCAGAACTAGCCTCTTTCTTGAAGGTCTTACTGGCCTGTGCTGACTTTTTGGCCTCTAGGAAACAGAGAGGTAACCTCAGGATGAGTCCTCAGAGCTGGGTCAAGGCTGTATCCTTGAGTGACCAATGTCCCTTCATTATCAGCAAGCAGTGAAGGGAACTTGGCTTTATGTTTATCAGGCCCAATTTTGCACAGGCGCTTCTGGATCTGTAATGGCTACACACCTTTAAAATATTAGTAATCTGTTATTCTAGTTCATCTTTACCAAGGTAGAGGAAACAGCAAAAGAATTGGAAAGACAGCCCTAAAGCAAGGTTGGTAGACAGTTGTAAAATGTTCTAAATAATCACAAAGACCTAACAGTTCTGGATTAAAATCTAACCATACTGGGAATCCTGCTCTTTGAAGTTTAGAGATTAAGCCCAAGGATTTCATGGGATGCTGAAAATTTTAACATTGCTCAAGGACAAGTTATTTGTGTGCAGTTTGGTTGTTCTTTAATTGGTTGGAATCTGTTCTTTGTGCACACATACTCATGATCAAGTAGACAATTTGCAAGTTTCACAGTATTTCCTACTGTGCAAATGTGAGGTGCTTATTGCATYGTGTCGTGCCTCAGTAATATTCCAAATGGACAGGGTACTGGGGAGGTGATATAAGAATATCACTGAAACAATACATGGAAATTCTTACTCATGAGGATTCTTAATGTGCTTAGCAATGTACGTGGCTTCTCTTTKAATGCTCTTGAAGAAAAGGAAATAAATGCTTTGAGCAATGTGCATTCAGTTTAGTTTGAACTCAGTAATTTTGTCTGCTGAGTGGCAGAACAAATCCTGTTTATATTCGTTCCCTGGTAATAGCAGAGGTGTTCTAAGGTGTTTTTTARTAACCTTGTTGAGCAGATGCGTGGAAGAGAGCAGAGAAGTGTTTTGTGGATCCAGATCAATAATTTCCTGTGGTAGGATAAAGGCCTGTTTAAAAGACTAGACATGGATGAACTGGGCTTACAGGCCACTTCYGAGAGGGATTTAATACAGTGCACGAGTTCATACTGTCAGCAGTTGCATTTTGGGTAGTTCTGTGGTGTGAGATTGTGTAACTGGAAAAATTACTCTGATGTTCATTTGGGGAGGAGCAGCTTCTGGTAGTTTTCAATGCTTTTGTTTCATGACCAGTTTTCTTCTTCTACTTTGCCTTAKGAGGAGGAGAAATAAAAAGCAGTAGCAGAGGACTTCTACACTTCACAGCAAGAAAAGGAGGCCATCAGGTTWGATACAGAAAATCTTAACGACACACCAAAGGGAACATCCAAACAGTCCATGTTTAGTGAACAGTAAAATAGATAAAATGGATCAGACAGTGGTATTATATCCTTGGTTTTTAAATTGAAAGTGCTCTACCAATAGGCTACAGCTGTATGTAATTCTCTAGGACAATCCTAGCCCCAGCCTGTGCCTGACCATTCTTTTTTTACACTCAGAGAAGGATCTGCATCAATATAGTTACTTTTGTTGCAGCAAGAGATTCCTCTTGAATATCCTCTTTCCATATCTTTTGTATGTTTCTAGGGCTTTAGAAGATTTTCAGTGGTGTGTACTGTGCAAGTGACTCTAGCTCAGGGCTTTTGTGGGAAGTCTGACCYACATACTGCACGTTTGTCTGCAGGGACATTAATGGCCTTGATGAGGCCATGCCATACAGATCTGCTCATCTGTGGAAAGAAGCTGTGWCCCAGTGCAAGGAAAGAAGGTAGGTTTGGTATAAGACATTCAGAAGGCTTAGATTGCAAACCGCTGAAAATTTCTGTTATTCTTAGGCAGACTGTGTGATCATAGARTCATAGAATGGTTTGGGTTGGAAGAGACCTTGTGATCATCGAGTTCCAAGTCTGTGCCATGGCAGAGGCACCTGTCCCTATATACCAGGCTGACCACAGCCCCATCTAASCTGACCTTGGACACTTCCAGGAATGTCCACAATTTCTCGGACAACCTGTTCTAGTGCCTCATCACCCTCATAGGAAAGAATTTCCTCCTGAGATCTAACCTGACTTCTTTTAGCGCAAAGTTATCATCCCCTTGTCCTAACACCACATACCTGTGTAAAAAGTCCCTCTCTAACTCCTTTGTAGGCCCCTTTAGGTAGTTGGCTGCTGCTTGATAGCTCACTGGAGCCTTCTTTTCTCTAGGCCAAACAACCCTACCTCTCAGCTTCTCTCAGCACAGGGAAGGTGCTCCAGCCCTCTGACTCTATAGTGCCCCTCTGGACTCACTCCAACAGGTCCCTGTTACTCTGCTGATGAGAGAGCTGGATGCAGTAGTCCAGGTGGGGTCTCAGGAGAGTCGAGTAGCGAGGGAGAATCACCTCTCTCAACTCACTATATGCATCTCATTTTTTTGTCAGATASCTCATTTTTCTACCCTTCATTTGACTTGTTTATTTGGATGATATAATTATTRTATTCTGTTGTCTGGACAACAGCTTGTTACTGACAATCTTGATATTAGTCTGTAAGCACTGCTATAACATAACCAGCCAATTTACAGAGAGAAATAATGGCAAGAAGATGAAAGAAGAGAAAAARTCCTAATGAAAAAATACATGAGAGAGCAAGACAGTATTGTCTACATGTGTGTTGGAAACCCAAAGTTTCTGTATGTTGGGTTAATAGCTTTCTTAYTAATATCTGGAGTTTCAAAGGATATCCTGACATAATGCCCAAGGTTTCATGCTGAGAAAATGCTGTTTGGCTTTTTCTTTTTTTTTTCTAAGTGCTGTATCAGTTGGTTCTCTAAATAAATGTATTCCTTTTGCTGCAGTGATATAATTCTTTGTATCTACGTTGTTTTTAAGGAAATTATTTTTTATCCCCATAATGATAACAGTGATACACAATGCCTGATCAGGACAAAAAGAAGAAGAGCACAGAAAAAGCTACAAAAAGCCTCCTGGGATCTCTGAGGTACAGTATCTGATGTTAYACTTTGAACTTCAGCAGGACTTGTGTGGAATTTACACTGACTGCCAAAGCAGAATGCTTCAATTTGAAATGCAGTATAAACATGACAACTGTTACTCTGGTCACAAAGTTTATTTACACCTTTGTTGATTTAAGGCATTCTGGAGAAGCTGTAAAATCTTCCGTGTGCAACATGTGGACACCAGGCAACGCTAGGAAACTGTATTTTCTGTCAGTAGCTTTGTTGCTTGTTGACCTTCTTTATACTTATGGAAATACTTTTATGTAACTATTAACACATGCTATTGTGGTTTTTTCCTAGGAATTATTCTGATCTAAAAAGGCTTCARTCTCTCTTAAGTTTTCAGTCAAGGAACCAGCAGGAGTTTTTCAATAACTGTTATTAAATGTGCTTTAGAATTATAATTAATGGTGATTATGGTTTCTGACATATGCTTAGAACATTGTGTTCTATAATGATTAAAACATGTGTATCAAAATCTTGAATAGTGGATGTCTCCTTGTGTATTTTTTTTTCTTTTTTCTTGTCATCATTAGACCTTCTGTGTGGGACAAATCACATTTAGAATGGCTAAAASAATGAAACTGATCCCCTTCCCATCCTAGTATACCATATTTTTTATTTTGACAGGAAAAAATTGCTTTATTTTGTATCTTGAGCAGGTTTCATCCAGCTATTATTGCATATTGTAAAGTAGCCTAGCAGATTTGTTTTCCTCTGTGCCCTTTCACAATGTCACATGAAGGTAGCCTTAAAGATGTGTGAGTAACAGCATGTGGGAGAGTGGTAAAGAATATAAAATAAGATCAGCATTTTAACCATAAACAATTTGTCTTTGAASAATAACACTTCAGCTAAAAATATCCAGGGCATAAATACGAACTTACAGAGGAAAGTCAAATCCCCTTCACCTCAACTCACTTAGCAAAGCTTTTATTTGCTTTATATTTGAAGCAAAGACAGCCAACACCATGATGATGGGTGTGAGTCTTTGGAATCACAGAACATTTTCTCCCTTTCAATTCTGTAAAAAGATTTGACAAAGTGACTAAAGGATTCATTCATGTGAGGTAGGAGTTATGTACTTTCTACCTGGTTAGAGCCCTGGAATTTCTTCTGAGCAGAAAGCTGAAACATGTGAGTTTACAACCTAGAAAGAATGTAAAGGCTATGCAATTGGGACAGGTAAGAAGCGTAGATAATGAGCATGTGTTGCAGATTTTGTTGAGCTTTGCTATCATAAATTTTAGAAGATGCCATACTTCACCTTTTACTTACCCCTCTGAATTTGTTTTCCAGTCTTGCTTTGCATCAGTTTTCTACCACATCAGTTTAGTTTTGCAGAGGGTGTGTTTGTGTTCTMTAATGGCAAGTTTTAGGTCAGACTTGAGAAAAGGTTCAAGTCAGAACTTGAGAAAATGTACTTTTGCCTGATAGTATGACTACTATTCCTTCCTTCCTTAGCTTCCAGCTATATATATTGAAAGTGGTCATGCCAGTTTGGCAAGAACTTGGCAAAATGTCAAAAGCAATGAACRAAGTTCCAATGGTCAATGGCAAAAATCAGCAGAAGCTGTTGAGATTGAAAAATTTAGGTAAAATAATTTTTAAAAAGCTGACGATGAYACTCTTGTATCTCTGAACATCCTTTTGTATCTAAGAGTATCACCTTGTTGAGTTGTTGAAGGCATTTGTATTTTTACAAATGTCTGTTACTTGTACTTTCATGTTAATCCAGTATTTGAGATGAGAATTACATATTTTTCATTTTTTAAACCTGTTTATTTTCCTGCCTTTGTAAGTTTCAAACTTTACCACTCAGCAGAGTATACTGGTAGAATTAATAAATAGTAATACTTCCTTTATTTGGAAAAGTTATACCATTCTGATAGTCCCAAGTTATGCATGAGACAGACTGTTAATGTCTGGCAATCTGAAGTCGTGTTATTCTGTGGTAACTGCTGATATGACATTTCTTAGTTTTTGTTGSTAATGTTAAGTTGTAGCAGTGTAAAACTGCCTTTGGCAAGTTAATTTGCAATTCACTATCTTCTTTTCTTCCTTATTAACGTGACTTAAAAGAGTGAGAGAAATTTTAGCAAATATCCCAAGTGTCAGCTGTTTCAACATAACTTTATAACTTTAGTTAAGGACAGACTTACCTGCAGGTCAGTGTCTGAAACACATTCATAACCAAGAAGGAGGGCCACTCTTTCTTGCCTTCCATGATGAAGCAAGATGTATGGATAATATCCCATATCGTTACAGCAACACACCTTTCTGTGGAAATTACCAGCAGCACTTCATAATTGTCAGGKTTAGGTGTTATAAATGAACCCTGTGTTGCTAAGAAAGTTTTTTCTCAAACCCCATGTCTTCACAGAATGCCAGGACTCCGTCTGCAGTGAATCTAAGGTTGTTTATTTTCTCTTATCTCCCACATTCTTTCTCTGCCCAGCTGTGTTCTGTTCTGCAGCGAAGGTCAGGAGCAAATCCCAACTCACCTGGGSGGTTTCTACTTTTATACAAAACTTTACGTATTCTATATTTACAATTAATTACCAATAATATCCCACTACATCAGAATGTGCTCAATAACCCAAAACCAATCAAAAAGAGCCCCCACCAGTGCAGAAAATGGAAGGGAAGAAGAAGAAGAAAAAGGACAGTGCCACACCCCAAATCATCTTGTCCATTTCAACCCCCTATGCTAAAACCTAGAAATCTATTTTTCACACTGTAATTTGCTGACTACCACCCCAATTCAAACCCTTGCAGCCAGAGCCTCATCATACAACACTGGCAAATCCCTCCACAGGCTAAGATCAAGGCCACAACCATCTCCATATCCCTGCAGGAGATTCCAGCCCCCTGCCAGGGACCCAGGGYACCCRGGGGAAGGCCCTGAGCTCCCACACATAATCTCAGTTTCAAACAACCACTTGTGTATTGGCTTTGAGGAGCAATGCTTGGGTTAGTGAAGAAGGACTGGGTATGTGACAAATCTTAGATGACCAAAATTCTAACTGCTATGTTTTTTTGATCATTTATCTGTATATGGTTTCTGTAATCTATTATTTGCTTTTCTAATTTATTTTACTGATTCTATTTGTATTTTCTGGACTGCTGCCTTTATAGTGAGATGCCAGTGACTTCCATAAAATTCAGATGASTTGATGCCACTTGTCTGTATTTATTTGTATTTCCATGTATAACAGAATTAGCAAGGATAATACCCTGTCTTATGCTGCTCTCATTTATGTGAGAAAAAAGTAAAAGAATCAGAGGGGGCAGAGAAAGATATTTTTGGGGGAATAAAGATGCATTTTTCAGGATTGTTTTACTATACTCCTTTGCAATGTATTGCATTTTCCTTTTTAAAGCCCAAAATACAATATATAATGCAAATACATTTTGTAAAGAAACCCTTAAATTGTACAGAAGTTTAAAGATGGAATCCTACAGCATTGAAAGTTATTAATGTGTAACTACTAGAATTTGCAGAGGAATCTAAAAACACCACTGCTTGGACCTTTATTCAGAACCAGCTGGGGAACTAGAGATCTCTTCTTTGATTGTCTAAATGACAGGGAGTTTAAAACAGATCATTAAAGTGATTTTTAAATCTGGAACCTCTTGCATGTGAACTCAGTACTCACCAGTGGCAGGTTGGTGCTCAGCTTCATTCGCCAAAAATCCAAGAATAGCTTACACTGTGATTTCCCAAGTTCTGTTTATATATTGTGACATACTTGGCTTGTATTTTGGTTTCCTTTGGTGGTTCTTTGTGATAGKGATATGGCAAAACAAGCCTCTTTTATTAAGAATGAAAGCACCCAGACAAGGTTGATGAAACAAGTATAAATTAGTAGATATCTAGACAAGCTGGATACACCCTGGTGTATCTAGTAATGTGTATTGTAAATGTAACTGCAGTAGAAGAGGCTCTCAAATGTTAACCAGGCTCAGGGAATGACTGTCCACCATGGTAATATCTTCAGGCCACTTTAAAATTTGACCTACAAATTTTGCATACAAGGGTATGGTTGCTGTTTTTTTCCATGAAAGTTTTGTGCTGTTCTGAAGTGGCCAATTATGGAATCATAATGAAAGATGGTATTACTTTGGGCAGAATATTGGCRTAAAAGGGCTGAGAGTTTGTTAGTATCTATTTGTAAAACATTTATTTTTGTGGAAGTATTTTTAGGTATTGGCATCATTCCCAACTGCAAATGATGAAATGGCAAGAGAAGTGCCATGACCCATACACTTCTTCTGTTTCCAAGAAACCTATCCAAACAAATTTTGTCCTCTCTGTTAAAATAACAACAAAAAAACACATGGGAAAGATGTCTAATTTTAGGTTTATTTTAAATAGAGAAATGGGGATATATACTTTCAACAGGCAGTGGAAATAGTGATTCCATTACTGGTGTTTTATGCAGGATTACTGTCCCCTGACACTTTCTGCAAATCTGATTTGTGTTTYCTGCCATGTCTTATGCTAGAGAATCAAATGGAGAAATATAAAGGAGGAAGTTCTTTATGGAAATACAATCCTATTTCAAGAACATTTGAACTAAATAAAATTTTATTCCCAGCATAATAGAAGTAGAGTTTTAAAAGCCAGGATAGATTATGATAATTCAAAAGAATATTTTAAATATAGCTATTTTTACTTCTGTAGCACCCATATTTTTGCCTAAGTGTATTTTTTGCACTGAAGTTTGCTGTGTGGTTTCTCATTTRCTTTGCTCTTTTGGGCCTCAATTCAACCACTAAAAGTTTATATCAAAGCACAGTTAGTTTGTTCTTAAAGACAGATATGTACTTTCCCTCATCATTCCAGTGATAATAAGTGATGTCTGGTAATGCTTATATAATGAAATAAATTTATTTATAGCTGCTACTGTGTTTGARTATAAATGGTATTAGAAGTTCTATGGTATAGTATGATGAACTGTTGTAACTCATTAATAGTCTAGTCAGTTGAAYCTGAATCAAACTGTTTTATTTAAGTRTTCAAACTTYTTWAAATTTCATTTGGTTTATGTTTTGMATATTTCATTTACAGGCAGTGGTTATTCAAGCTCTGTCCATCCATTATCTTAGAGTATTATTCTGCCTGAGATTGTTAATAAGGGTTCCTTATATGCTCCCAGGTCAGTATGTCCRAATATTGTTTCTTGCTTGGATAAGGGGATGCATGTAAGTGTCACAGAGTTGTGTTGGTGCTTGTGTGTAAAATGCTTGTTCTTATGAATGCACACCTACAGGTATGTATCTATATTTCTATATGTGAGGATGGGAATTGCAAATAAACAGATTTCAAGAGTGATTTTGCACCATTACTGCATAGCTTGCTCAATTTCTGGTATTTCTTGAGCCATGTGTGTTGTTGCTGACCCTAACAAGGAAACTGTAAATCTCCATAACAGATGGCTTGGTCGTTGCTCTGAGCCCTGGACTTGGTGTTTGACTTTATCATATTGATAGGTAAAATTCCCATAATATTATTGCTAAAGGAAACTGAAAGCTCCAGTTCAAGAACCTTTAAAATTTCACCTCTTGAGTTTTTATTTATCTACTTATTTTAAGTAATTACTAACTTTTTTYCTCTTGTAGGAAATGCTCCACAGCCTGGGTAGAACTGAAAATTTGGCTCAGGTAGAATTCCTCATTTGTCCATTATGTTGCATGTCAGTTTATTATGATTAGAATGATGTATACTGTAAAAAGCAGTGTACAGATATTCTTGGCTTATGGAACCAAGTGAGTCTGTTCCTCTGTTCTCACATGAGCAGTTGGTGTGGATTTTTACACAAAAACAACTGTCCTGTAATCTAGCTGCMTTCATCTAGGGCTTCTAGTCAGGAGACTTAAGAAATGCCTCCTGAAGTGGAGAAGAATTTGAAAAGCCAGCAYAATTGGTTCAGTCAAAAGAAACTGTATACATTTGAAGGGAGATGAGCAAAATCACCCCGCACTGTAGCAAATGACTTTGCAAAGGGAAAAGCATACTGATAAAATAAATGTTTGGGTTTTTTTTTGTTTTGTTTGTTTTTGTCTTTTTTTTTAAATGTTGAAACAGTTTTAAACCTTGGGGCTACACTACTATTGCATTACAGAATATTTTTTTCATGAGACAGATGCACCACCTACAGGCTCTACCTGTGCAGAACAGTCTGGGTTCATGAAGGCTTCTAACTCTTTTTTTCCTAATGGTATCCTTTATTTTTCCTCCCCTACTTGTAGTATATAGGAACAGTAGCAAATCATTATCTTAATTACAGAGAAGAGCAGCATAATGTAGACAGGTTTGATAACAYGACATGTAAGTGCAATAGCTGATAAGAGAAATGATAAGGCTACTCACAACTTTTTGTGTGAGGCTCAAAATGTTTAGAATACTTGAGATGATCATTAATTAAGATACTACTATATTCCCTGTAGGCATCATCACATAAGTAAAAACTAAAATTCCCACAGAAAAGAACAGCTTGTTATTCTAGATAATTAAAATTTTGTTAAGAAATTAGTATATTTTTATGCATTGAAATAAAAGAATRAAATGAGCCAGTTATGGTTCAAAGAACTTATACAGTGTTATGCTCTGTTATCTCAMTGGTAAAATGAAAATATTAGTGAGAAAGAGTCAATTTATATGTTTTTCTTTGTTCCATAGACTTTTTCCAAAGCCTTGCTACTGCTAAAAATCAAAGAGAATGAGTTATAGCAAGTGGAGCACATGAAGTGCTTTATAAAATTGCTAATTTTGTTTAATTAGCTACTTAATGGAATAATGCATGTTTTTCAGATTTGACCTAGGTGGGACTAAATTCCTTACCTTGTCWAGCTTGTAAGGTAAGAAAATCTCTGTGTTTTACAGATGTATTAGTAATAGCATAAAAATAATTTCTTCTCTGTAAGTTAATTGGTCTGATGTATGATTATTGAGATAAATAGATTGTAAACATTTGGACATTTGTTCATATAAAAAGTAGTGCTCATGTATACACTGTAGTGAGCGACATGTTACAATGTTACAATGATTAAAATAGTTTTATATACTTTTAAAATGTAAATATATTGTAAAATATATAAAGTATATAAAATAGTTTTATATACTTTTAAAATGTAAATATATTGTAAAATTTTCTTAGACAAATTTCTCCTGTGGTTTTTCACTTGTAAAATATTCTGTGTCAACCCAGACATGCCTTGCTATACATTACCATCAGCCTAAAAATCTGTGCTTAACTATTGCTGGTTTRTGGCTAAACTGAGATGCAGTTGAGATCAAAATCAGTATAACCAGGGTTTCATGATTCTATCATGCTGCAGAAAAACACTGGCAATTGTTATCATATAGTATCAGACAACCTATTTTTATAGAATCTAAACAAATATGGAATTTACTTAGATATAAATCATGAACAGAAATACAGGCAGGGCCTTAAATTACTGAGCTGTTTAAATATAAGCTGATTATTAACTTTTTAACTTCAGGAGGCCTGATTTAGAGTTCTGAAGTGTTACACAGRACCAAATTCTTACAATGGTGTAATAGAGATGCTTTAGCAGTCAAAGAGATACTAATTGTAGTTTGAGAAGAAACATCCTTTCTGGTCCTACTGGGTGTATTCTAAGATTTTAGGTGTATTTTAAATRTACCYGAGACTTTTAACATATTGTGTTAGGATTTGATTTCTTTATTTTTACTTTTCAATAAATATTTCTATGTGGGTTCAAGTCATAAAAGAAAATAATATACTTTATATTTACACAGAATCACACACTTTCTTACCTTGTTTCATATTTTTTTCCAGACCTTAGTAAATTTGTTATCTGCCAGAGACAGCTATGTGKTTTTTGGTGCCCTCCTTGCTCTGACTAACTTAGCAGAAAGGTAGGTTCAATTTAAAGTGCTATAATTAACAAAACTTTTTAATGTTTTCTCTTGACAGAATATTAAAACTGCTCTTCATGAGGAAAATGTATATGTTCTTAATATTAAATTGAAGCTAAGTAGAAACTTTGGTCCTTGCTGCAGACTTCTTGTTCATGTGGATAACTCTGCATGACTGGAATCACAGAATCTGAAACAGAAAAATTGCTGTTATTGATCTGCTGTCTCCCAGACTTCCCAAAAGTCTGATTCAGTTTAAGTTTTTTTTAATGTCCATATTATTTTACATGATTTTATACATACATTTTCAACTTCCATTTAACTTTTTTCACTGAATGAAATGTAGGATTTTGTGTCACATTTGGACTGGGCAAGAAAGAATTTGAAGTATATTATGAATGTTCATAGAAATTGTGGTTGTTTTTAAAAATGTACTCCATTTGCTTATTAACCAGTAAGACACAAATATATTTGTGCCTAGTTTTATGCATTCCCATTTACTTTTTTGTACTGGGAAAATTGGAAAATTGTTGCACTGTTACTCCGTATTTGTGGCTTTAAGTGTTTGTGTGCACATATTATTACTTAAGACTTGGGAAAAATAATTCATTAAATGTACAAAGAGGGAGTTTAAAGAGCAATGTGTGTTTTTCATATAATTTCATCTGATATAAGTGTCAGGAATAATCAATTTGTAGTCCAGAATGTAGGGAGAAGATAAGTGAGCTCACCATTGTTGAGAACTTGCTGGTGATATTACATGAACAGGATTTTCTCTCTAAAAGGTGAGACTTTGTGTATGGATTAATTGTGTTGAAATAAATTTTGACTTTTTTATTTAGGGATGCGTGTACTTAGAGGAATTAGAAAACGTGCCACTTTAGAATGCCCAAGGTCACATTCTGATACCTGTGTGTTTTCAGTCACAAACTGATACAGCAAAATCTTTTCCAGCAGTTTGGTTGTAATCCATCTCCTCTCTCTCCACTGATGGCCTCCAGTGCAGTGCAAATGAGTTGCAATGTTATCATAAAGTGATAGCARTCACTTTTCTTGGTGCATCTCTTTGTTGCTCCTGGCAGACCTGAGTGGCTGGATGGAAAGCATGCTGAGCCTGACAGTTCCTGGGATGCATGGATATAAGCTAGTAAAATTGCAAGACCTASAGCTGCTGTAGTTTGTGCCAGAGGCTGAGCCAGATCCCACATCCTCTTCATCAGAAAATCATCAACGTTCCTTCAATTGTTTAATCATCTCAGCTAAGACTGCTAGCAAAGCATTACTGAATTTCAGTGAGAAAGTGAGAGACTTTCAAATTTGATAACACATCACTTATCACCTTTAAAATTCGGAAGGGATTTTTAAAATTTCATGTGTAACTATTTCACACATATAAATGACCTTRTATGTGACTAAGAATAGAGAAAGTTAATATATAAAAAGATTTTATTTAGGTTCTGGGTTTGAAAATTTTTTGGGCTATATGTGTATTAAAAGTTAGATGTAAGAGTTAAAATTGAATATAGACAGGAAGATGATGAAGTTCAATTCCAGTTAAGGATAATTTTAAATTCAGATATGAATCTGAATTCACATGTTTCATTAAACACACATGGAACTTTTCARCTTCAAGTAGAATGGACTTTTATGGGAAGTTCACCTTCATTGCAGTTAATGAAAGWCTAACATAAACCCTTTAAGGGATATATCCAATCACTTTATAAACATAATATTCAAACTACACTAGAGAAGAATCATGCATTTTTGTGTTATCTGGGGAACATGGCTGTTCGAGTTCCACAGAYAGACTTTACAAGTTCATGCAGTCAGTGCTACTTATAGCACTCATGCCATTGATGAGAAGATGGTACCATGAATGACTGCATCCCACCTGGCCACCTCCCATCCTGGCTGGGTATGCCTGGCTGCCTCTGCTGACAGTTGAACTCAGTGTAAATATAATTTCATCCCTTGTGAAAGTTTGGACCATTGTCTTTTATTTTTTAAACAGTGAATTTAACCACTTGAAACCACTGACTTTGTTTTCTTTAACTACTTTTTTTATTATAGGAGATATCTGTTCTTTTTTAAACTTYCTGGKTTTTTTTTCCCCTTTGCTAACTGACATTACAAAGTAATGATGGAGTTATTGTTAAAATGTCATGCTGATTTTTTTTGAGGCTCACACCACAGTTGCTACAGCTCCTTTGTGCAAGTCACGAGTCAAAGAGCAAATAAAAATGTGTAAAGGAGTTCCAATCTTGCTCAGTTTGCTCCATTCTGATCACATCAAAGTWCTGTGGAGTATAGTTTGGGTTCTGGTACAGGTTTGTGAAGGTCCTGAGAGAAGTATGGAAATTTGGGTCTGGGGTGGAATCAAGCAGCTCCTTCATATATTACAGGGATAGGTTTTCAGTCCTCAGCATCATGGCAATTGTACAAGACTGTTTAATCTTTTAAGATATATTTGACCTGTTTTATCATATAACATCTTGTTCAGCTGTATGTGATGCCAACTGAATTTAAAAGGCTGCTCAGAACATAATGAAGGAACAACGTTTTTTCCAGCCTTCTGTATTTCATTGTTATCCTAAGGAGTTTTTCATATTTTCAGTGTATAAACTAAATAATGACTAAGTSATAAATATGGCAYTTCTGTCTGTTTCATTTTCCTATTAATCAGACASCTATTTCATGATCTAGAMTTGTGAACATAAGTGAWGAACATGGTAAGAGAATTTTCTGTTTAAAGGCTTGTTTCAGTTTAAAGACTTTTTAAAGTGTATTAGCTAATTTAGTGTACTTTCAGAACTTTGGGAATGGTTAACAAAGACATATTAAGCCATTTTTATAACACTACAACTTGATTTTTGTTTTGTTTTTTTTTTCTTTCAGGGAAAGAAGCCTTGCAGCTGACAATTGTTCAGCTGGAAGTTTATCCAGTGCAAATGTAGGAGGAATCCAGTGTCTTCATTTGTCAAATAAGCCAAGTCCTGATGAGGTACAAGAAAATACTTTCTCACATCAAGCAGGTAGATTTATAAGGTTTGATACTTTGTTTTGTCTTAACAGACACTTGTGCAAAAGGATTCAAAATATTACAAAATTGTAGATTTTTATACCTGCTTTAGGGAGTAGGAGCATCAAATTGGATTTGTTTATTTTCAGATGTGCGATACCAGCACTTATTTTCAAAAAGTAGGCATTTAATAGGAAGAAGCAAAGCATAAAGTATTTAGTATCTGAGAATCATATGTATTACTTCACCTATAAAAAGAGAGACAAAAAATTAGTTAGTTGGTTTTGTGCTTAGCATGAGATTATTTTTATTTGATCATATTTTTCTTCACGATTTAARTTTTCTGTGATAGATCAATATAACTCATTTGATTTCAAAGTGGTATTCTAATGACTTCTAGTCAGGTGAGGATTCCTTGGTAGTTATGGAGCAAATTCCTTTTGGAGGAATTCTCCATAGAGTCAAATGGCCCTAAATGTTACTTCTTCATTTTTATTCAAGCTTGTTGTGCTGCAATTGCTGAACTGGTACTCAGTTAAACTAATGCTTAGCAGGTTGTACAGCTAGGAAGGTTTTATTCAATTAAGTAAGGCATAATAGTTTATAATTTCACTTAATTGCTTTTCTTTGTTATCATAATTTAAGAGATTGGAAATATGCCTTTCTRTARCTTTAGTACTTCTGTTTCTTAATAATTTTACACAGGGACATAGRCACAAAGGTTATCCCCACAGGTATCTGGAAGAATGAACAGCTTTCTTCAGACAAGGTTCATTTTGGCATCTCTTGCCATGCTTTTGTCATATTTAAAATAGGATAGTAAATAAAAGTAATCACAGAATAAACTGAGAAATGCARTTCTGAATTTCATGATGTTTATTACAAAAAACTATGCAGCTTAAAACTGGCATGTTGCTATTTCACAAACTATTTCTCTTTTCTTAAGAGTATGGTATGTCTGAGATAACTTCCTGGCATTATATCTCCAGGGATAAACCATTCTTAAAATCCCTGGTTGGTMCCAGGGGTTGCCCTGACCCAGGTGCAGCACCTTGCTCTTGGTCTTGTTGTACTGCATGAGATTCCCATGGGCCCATTTCTTGAGCTTGTCCAGGTCTCTCTGGATGGTGTTCCATCCTCCAGGTGTGCCARCTGCACCACTCAGCTTGGTGTCATCTGCAAATTTGCTCARAGTGCATTTGATCACTCCATCTGTGTCATTAATGTACAWATTAAATAGCACTAATCCCAGTRTGGACCCCTGAGGGACCCTGGTTGTCACTGCTGTCCRTTGGGAATTTGAGCCATTGATCACTACYYTCTGGATGCAACCATCCTACACATTTCTTATCYATCTAGCRGTCCACTCATTAATTACTGTCATGGGGAACCATGTCAAAGGCTTCTCAGAAATCTTGATAAATGACATCTGTAGYCCTTTAGTAGTCTRCTGATGTAGTCACWCCTTCCTAGAAGATCACTAGGCTGCTCAGGAAGGACTTGCCCTTTTTTAAGCCRTGCTGACTGTCTCAAATCACCTCCCTGTCCTACATGAGYCTTRGCAGAGCTTCTAGGCAGGTCTGTTCTGTGACCTTCCCAGGCACAGAAGTAAAATAATTGCTAATGCAAATTTTGTGCCATCAGTCATGGCTATATTTTTGCAGCTATGGACAGCAAATGTGACGGAGGAGATGATTTGGCTTTAAAATATTTAACCTATAGTTAGGTTAAAATATTTAACCTATACTTATGCTTCAAGACCTGTTTATATTTAAATTAGCACGAATATTGAAATAACTAGATTATAGAACAAATGCTAATTAACACACAAAGTATAGCAGCTATTCTATTACAATTTTGCCATGAAATTGTTTAGTATCCTTCAGTTGTTCCCAGATCATCTGCAGTGAGGTGCTATTTGTATACATCTGTAGTTGTGAATATTCTTGATGTATGCTTCTGTAATCACCACAGTGTGGAGGAAGGAACCTAGGCACATTCTGGGACAGACTTTGAAAGCAGTATGTGTGTGAACAGTACAAAGCATGGCATAGTTTTAGTCTTTTGAGTGAATTAGTACAACCTGGTACACACAGCAAGCCTTCCAGGCAATTCAGCTCCTGTAGTTTTTGTAGTTCTCAAAGAACTACTGCATGTTTTCTTGCTGCTCATGGCACAGAAGAAAATAAACAATTTGAATGCTTCAGAATTGTTGTGAGGAGTCTTTATGCAAAATTCCATCTCTCTTCTTAAATATAAAAGTAAACTGTAGACATGTGCACACCCATCCACAAAACACTCAGCTATAAATATTTAGCAACTGTTGTTTCATRGTAAATATTTTTACCTCATGATGTACATATTTGAATTCATTAATTATTAAACTGTATGGTCTAAACCCCGTTGGATTTTTAATAATGATGCACTTTTGAAAAGAATGTGATTTAACAGCCCATTTGTCCTYGAATGATGAAAATAAATGTTAAAAACATGATTTTAAAGTATCCTATAATTGTATTTTATATCAACATACTGCCACTGAGGGGCACTCTTGTCTCAGCAACCTTTCCTTATCTTTAGGCCATTCTAAAAATGGAGAAGTCTAAATGCAATTTCAAGTGGAAGCTCAAAATTGCCCTTGAAAAGCATTTATATTTCTGTTAAATATTTACAGGAGTTCAGGAAAATTGGAAGAATAGAAACTTATTTGGATCATTTCTACAGCAATTAGTTCAAAACTATTGCAGTATTTAAACAAACACTCACTTTATTCAGTCCTGTAGTAGTACAAGTTTGTACCTTGAATTTTTTTACAAATTGAATTTTTGGGGAGAGCTGAAGAAGTTTGTTTCTGAATTTTATTTAGCCTTGCTTTTTTACAGGTTATTAAGAAATTAAGACTAATTTACATTCTTTCTGATACTAGTCAGTATGTACTGTATAGTTGCATGCTGTGGTATTGTTCCTAACTCATACAATCCATCTGTGCCAAAGACTGGAGCATTTGTGATCTTAATGATTAGATCTCACAATAGCTGAGGATCAATGTCCATTTAGTACATTCCAAGTGTTCTTGGTGAAAGTTTGTCCTGATTTTGGTTGGAATAGCATTAATTCTCTTTCTTGTAGCTGGTGCAGCGCTCTGTTTTGAATTTAGTATGACAGTAATGTATTTTCAGTTTTCCATGCTCTGCCAGCAAGGAGTTGCACAACAAGCTGGGGGTGGGGAGTGCATCCAGAATGGCTGAATTGAACTGGCCCAAGGGATATTCCATACAATGGAATGCCATCCCTAGTCTATAAACTGGGGCCAGGAGTTGCCAGTGGCTGCTCATGGACTGGCTGGGCATCCATCAGCAGGTGGTGAACAACTGCACTGAGCATCATTGACAGAATAAAACTGTCCCCCCCTCTTTTAGTTACAATTGCCATTAATATTATAATAAATTATAATACTATAATACTGTAAYATTATAATACTTTATTTCAGTCATCAAACTGTTCTTAYATTGACCCATGAGTTTTATTTTCTTTTTTTGCAATTCTCCTTCCCAGTGGGGAAGGTGAGAAATTGAGTGTGAGGTGCTTAGYTGCTGGCTGGGGTTAAACCATGACAAAGTTACTACAAAATGTCAGATGAATGTGAAGCATATGCTAAAATGCTGAGAAATCTCTGAATTGAATTTATCCTGTCAGCTTTTATAAAAAGAGAAGGCCTGCTCTAAGGCGTACTAAAAACTGTGTTTACAAGCTGCACACTCATCCTAAACAGAGAGAATTCACTTTTCTGGAGTCTTTTAAATCTGAAAACTGACCCAAACTTGCCTTCATCTAACTAGAGTAATATTTCAGGGAACTATCTGTGAAGCAGTGCTGTGTCACTGTGCAAGTGGGATATGGCAGAAATTATTTTGTTTTATAAAATGATCTTATAATACTCCTCTCTTTTCTTTTCCTCAATCAGTCCYTCTGGAAATAGTAACTCTTGTTAATCTCTTGCTATGAGAATCTGCAGGCTGACAGTATAACAAAGATCATTTGTCTGTAATTGACGTTCTTAAAAAATGTCTTTAGAGAGGTGCCTTAGTTTCAGACTCTTATGGTATATTTTGATTTTAAAAAGCCTAGTGAAGTGATCAATACACTGSAGAAAGACCTAGAGATTTAGATTTTAATTCTGCAACGGCCACACTAATGAACTACTTTAAGAAAATTCTTGGACTCACAGATAGGCATTTCATACCATGTATATGAGAATGGGGCCACTCACATTCCAAATCTCTTTAAGATCTCTTATACAGTTTCTGCTTTTATTGGTTGGTTGAAAATGATAGGAGGGAGACACTCCCACCTTGCTGTCAGAGCAGAAAATAATAAACCTGCTGAAGAATTATGCTTGTTTGTCCTGAATTCGTGGAGAAACATTCTACAGGTGGCCCTTGTAGAACAATTCCAGCAGAACTTGGTAGGCAGGTACCTGTGTTGAAAGAAAACAAGAATTCATACAAAGAAATCTGTAGCTGGCCTGGCAATAATACAAGATTAAATTTGAGGGACCTCGTCTAGGGATGGTCTCTGAATATCGTATATAGTTGTTACTGAAAAAGAAAGACCTGAGATAATACCTCATGCTCTGGTGAGACCTTACTTGAAGTACTGTATCCAGCTCTTGGGKCCTCAGCACAGGAAGGACATGGACCTGTTGGAGTCAGTCCTGAGGAAGGTTGTGATGAGGATTAGAGAAGTGGAGCACCTCTCCTATGAGGAAAGGCTGAAAAAGTTGGGATTGTTCAGCCTGGAGAAGAAAAACCTGTGGGGAGACCTTAGAGYGCCTTTCTGTACATAAAGGTGGTTATAAGAGCTGGAGAAGGAGAGCTTGAGAAGAGCCTGYAGTGGCAGGACAAGGGGGGATGGCTTCAAACTGAAAGAGAGTAGACTTAGAYTGAACACAAGGATCAAATTCTTTACTGGGGCGGGGGGGAGGGGGGCATGGGGAGCGGTGAGACTCTGGAACAGGTTGCCCAGAGAAGTTTTGGATGCCTCATTCCTGGAAGTATTCAAGGTCAAGTTAGATGGGTCTCAGAGCAACCTGGTGTAGTGAAAGGTGTCCCTGCCCATGGCAGGAAGTTTGGAAGTTGATAATTTTTATGTCCCTTCCTACCCAAACCATTCTACAATAATAATATGAAGAATTTTTGAATATTTATAGTCACACTGTGTTTTCTTTTTCTTAAGCAATGTGTGTGGTTAGACACTTTATTCAGATCTTTCTTTATTGTTTTGTTTTTAAACTTATGGAAGACACAAATGAAAGTGCTAAGCCCAGGAGGTGCTTCATTCTAATGTGAAGATTGAATAATTTGTTTTGTATTTCCCAGGACATCTTTTACCCATGTCAATTAAACTTGAATTATCCTAGTCTTTTTCAGGCTCTTTAAAGTTGTGTGTTGTTGGAAATGTAAACAGACATTTGCAATCTGTTTCTGACTGCAGAGAACTTTAAGCAAGTTGTTGTTTTGCAGTCTCTAGAACCGCCCACCCTACTCATTTTCTGTTTTATTTCTGACATAAATTCCATAGGAGAGGGTCCATAACTGCCATCTCTTATGTTGGTCCAGCATTTAATCATAATTGATTGAACTATCAATGCTGTGAAAACGTAAATGTTCAATCATGCCAACCTGCAGTTTTGTAAAACATCTCATTCTAAATTGATAGAAAAAGTATWACCAAAACTGTACATCTCGGGTCTTATTGAAAGTCTGATGTATTGTTTCAGACACACACAAAAAAAAGGTGGAATTTTAGGTGCAGCCTGGATGAAAGTTGTTTTATTACAGGGTTTTAGAGATTTATTGGACCAATATTATCTATGGCTTTCTTTTAATCCACCCAGCCTTTTTATACAAGACATTGAGAAGTTAGAGTTCTAAATTGAAAATGTGTATCTGCTTTTATTGCAGCCATATTTTACTGCAGCTGTCTTTTGTTTCTAGCACTGTGTATTTCTGTCTAGAGCTCCATAGCTGCATCTGTTTGCAGGACAGAAGAGAAGACTCTGTAGATCATCRCTTTTCCTCAACGGCATTTAGTTGCAGCAAGGTTTAGGCCTTGATGGTCACAGGGCTGTGTGGAATCACTTGGACACCTTTCAGAGCTGATATCAAGGAGAATTGTGAAGGGTACCATACTCTCTTTTAGGAAGCATGTTCTGCTTAATGTTTAATACACATGATAAAATAGCAGCTGGAAGGATCTGTATGTGTCTGAACCTAGGATTATATAGGAGCAGACTGCTAGTTTTGAGACAACTCAGCTGTTGGATAAACTTCTAATCTTAGCAGGCAGTCATGGAGTGTCAGAATGGTTAATTGAATGTGACTTGGAAAGTTCAAAGAGCTGCTGGGTGCTGGAAGAAAGCTACCTGTTAGTTTTGTAATTCAGAATATTTGCTTGTTGAGTGTGTTGTATAAAACATCTATGGGCTCTGGATTCTGTTCCATGCCCAGAGAAGCAGTGGCCGGTGTCTGCTGTGTGTCAGTCACTGCTCAGATTCACTTGAATCAGTGCTATTTTTTTAGCAGATTACATGGCTCATTTAATTAATATTCATAATCAAAATTGCTACCCTTCACTCTGAGGTTCAAGGAAGTCCTTGTAATACTTTATTTTTAAAGTTATTTTCATAATAGGCTGAGTGGAATCTCCTACTTTTCAATATCTCATCTGTAAATTAAACATTCTGGAAATCATTGATGGATTAATAGCATGGTCACATCTCTCCACAAATCTCAGTTCTAGATCAGTGCTTAGGTTCCTAGTGCAAGTTACAAGCTTCACAAAACTAGCAATAGATTGTTTACAAAGCACACAGAAAGGAGAATGATAGAATAACTAAAAGGTTTTTTTGGGAATGAAGAGAAGTTAATTCTGTTCACATATTATTAATGGGGAAAAGTAGAATAAGTATGTACTGTTGTTGATTAAATTGCAAATTATCTTGATTTTAGCATATGTTTTTATAAAAAATAAAATTAAAGTTCTAATTTTATACTCCAAATCMCTGTAACTCAGTAAGTTGCTAACAAACCTGCTTGATTACAATTGCAAACTTGCTGAAGTGAAGCAAAGGGTTTTTCTGTCATCCTGAACCCTTCAAGGTAGAAAAAGAAACTGTTCAATGGGTACACAGTGAAAATCTGATGTGAGGTCTGAAGTTCATATTTGGGATGAATTTGACACTCTGTTAATATTATTTTTTGCTGGGCTTTTGATCTTTATGGGTATTTGATTTTAGGAGAAATTAATRGCATTTTCAAATAGGGTTCAGATATAAATTAAGGCAACAAACTTGCAAATATGAAGTCAGTGTTGTTAAGATGTATCTGAATAGTTTTTGTCTTGTTTATACTGCAGAAGATAAATTTAGGTGAGAATTTTGGGCAATGAAACAGCAAATGAAAATCCAGATTTTACTCTTAATAAAAACAGTAAAAAACCAATGTAGGTATCTAAAATGCTCATTTGAAGAGACTGCTAAGATTTAGAAAGCTTCTGTAATTTGGCTGTCATGAAAGCTGCAGAGACCATTCAGTAGGAGGTTAAGATAGTAGCCAAGTCAGCCTACTCCTATTTTCATAGTTTTGTCTTCATGCCCTCTTCCACAGATTGTCAACCTTTTTTGAAACCACCTTGCTTCATTATCACTTATTCTGCAACTTTAAATAGTGTAAACAAGTGAAAAAAGTGGAGGGTGACCAGGATTGAAAGGATTATGACTACATTATATTGTTTTAATTTTTCTTAAATGTGTGAGGATTGTCTTGTATGGCTGTTTGACTATTTTTTTAACAAATTAAAAAAAATTAAAATAAAACTAATTAATAGGGGTCACCTTCTTCTTTGGTCATATCTTCATTTAATGATACCTGAGACATGCCTGTCACAGTTCTCAGAAGTTATTTCATTTGCTTGTTAGTTATTGTAGCAATTTTTGGCATCACTTACCAAATAATCATGGAGTATTAGAAGTTGTAGACCAATTTATTTATTTTTTAAGACAGATGCTTAAATTAAAAGAAGCAATATCACTAGTTTGATGCAGTTCAACAGTTGGCAGTTCTTTTTCATTTAAATCTCTATTATAGGCTTGAAAAAGTAAAGAAAAATAAAACTGCTTCATGTAAAACTGATTGTCCTGGGCTTTACATTCCTTAGCTCTGGCAGCACCAGTTGTATGTGGGAGCTTCTTGCTGGTGTCAATAAAGTTCAACCGAATTTGGAAAAAGTAATTGCCAGTGAAAGGGTTTTATCCCTCCATTTCTGAGTTTAAAAGGCAGGGAATATAATTGCTCCATCTGGCTGATCTTTCCCCTGCTTTCTTTTTTTTCCTCCAGATTATCACTCATGTTGTATTAAAATAAACTACTATTTCCAGAACTGAGATGTTCCGCTCTCTTCTCTCCTTTATTAAATCTTTCAAGTAACAGGAACTGAACGTATTGATTGTTGTAACGTCTCAAGACTCTTCCTTTGTCAAATATTATTTGAAGAATTCCAAAGGAAGGCATTTAGAATGATTCACCCCAATTAATTCAGGGAAGTGTCAACATTGCAAAAACCTCTGGTCCTTTGGGGAATAATATTTCTTGCCGTGAACTGCCTGAGGAGTGCCTTAACTCAAGGGAAAAATGAGGCTTTTTGGTTATCCTGTTAATTTAGCATGCTTTCTACTTATATTTTCCAAGCACTGCAGACCTAGTCCTTCTTTGGACATTTAGTTCAAAGAAAAATGATCTGTGATTTGAGTGTCTACATTTGGCTTTCTTATCAAAGGCCCTTTCTGAATTCAAGAACTGCTCCTTTTCAAACCTCGAAGGCTTGCCCTGAGCAAGAGCCAACAGAAAATATTTTTTCTTACCTGTATTCCTTCTGATCTCCAGCTTCTTTTGGTGAATAGTAACATTCTGAAATAAAATTTTTATGAATTGTGTCACAGTGAAAGCAATTGGAATAGGCATGCTACAGGCTCTGTCCAAGTAGAACAGAAGTCTTAGAATATTTTAAACAATTATATATACAACACAAGTCTTCTTCTGAAGGAGCATTGCAATACAAAAATTATTAACAGGATTTATCAAGTACAATAATGTTTTCTGCTCTTTGTGCTTGGACTTAATGAAGTGTCATGAATCTTAGCTGCATTGTTGTGTGGAGGCAGCAGTAGAATATTGAATTTGAAAAAACAAACTGTTTGCATGGTACTTTGATTAAAAATATAATCCCTAAAGACATTTTGTGAAAGACTACCTGATAGCTACACAAGGCTCTTATATTAACATAATTACATGATTATCTAAATCTACAGCTTTTTTCACAAGATAAGGATGAGGTTCACCATTACTTCTTACCAAATTCCATCTTTGAACATGAACGATAAAATTCTTAGATGCCCCTCCCCCATCCCCCCCATGGAGAGGTCTTTTTCTACCTCTTTCTCCAGTTATTTGGATGCAGGATTGAGGATAAAATGTCCCTTATATGTTGCAGTGTTTCAAGTAAGTGGTCTTTTGGGACATTACTTGTCAGTTCTACTCCACAGGCAGCATCACAGAAGCTGTGATCCTTGTCTGTCTGCAGTCAGAAAAGAGAACAAGGATACAGTACAGATGTCACATATTTAAAATATATGCTTTACTAATATTTAAAATGACAGGCTAAGATATTAGCCTTTCCAATGTCATAATAATTTAAGAATGCTAAAAAGACTTTGCAAACAGCAGCATGCACTGGAGGCCACCTTCAAGGTGTTGGGTTAGTACTGTGTGTGACAGTGGGCTTTTTGAAATGGAGACAAATCTTGAAGGAGAAATCAGAGCCTTAAGCAATGCTTGGACTAGACTTTTTAATGGGGTTTCTGTATGATTTCAGTAGATGTTAAAAGCTATTAAGAAATAAAAAAACCTAGTACTGCCTACCTACCAATGCACAAAGAAAACCCAAACCAAAAAGAGAAAAATATGTGAGAGAGCATTTTCATCTTAAAATGGCAGAAATTGCTTTCTTCTGAATTGACAGGTCATAGTTTTGAGTAGTTTGAGATGCAGCCCACCCTTCTTGAAGCAGACAATATAGTACAGAAACAAAACAGTAAATGTCAAAAGTAGCATTTGGTGCTTATTGTTGAAATTTGACTAAGCAGTGTTATGCAGAATGGTTCAGATAAAAACACATCACTGTATGTACCAAACATGTTTGTATTTGGGCTTGACTGAATCAATTTGCTAATGCAATTTTTCAAACCTTGTGTCATCATAAAGTAACTGCAGGCACTGTTTTATTTTTAGAGAGGGGCTTATGGAATTATACTTTGTGATGGTTTTTAATTTTACTTCATACTAAGTTGTATTCTACTATCACACTAATTAAATTCCTTTTAATTGGTTATCTCCCTGAACTAAAAATCCAGAAATGTGTATGTTTAGAATACCAAATGTATTAAATAGATGTGTTTACACTTAAATCATTAAAAGTTGAGGAACAGACTGCTTTAGGGAATTGATAATGAATCCTGAAGTCTTTTCCCAGCTCATAAGTCACTAGAAACAATCTGCTCCAAGTTAGTGGTGACAAGTCTTTATTATCGTGCTGTCTCAAAGGCCTTCACAGAAGAGACAGCAATTGTCCATGGTTATAGAGAATTATGGTTCCTGTCTTTGTTCCATTTCTTTATTTCAAAAAAAGGATTGTGATTTAGGAAGAGAGGACATATTGCCAGGAGATCAAGAGATGTATAAAATTGTATATGTGTAGAGACAATTAAAATGAACTCTGGGAAATTAAGTAAATTTTGAGATTGGATGGAATAGAGAATCCCATCATAATTCCTTGAGGACTTGGCTGATCTTTCAAAGTAGGTCTCTCAGGTGTCATTAAGAAGCTGACAAGAAAGTTCTACATTAGTTGGTGAGCTAACTTGATCTTCCTGAAACAAAATTGTTTTCAAATTTTAGAAAACTGAAGCACAGGAAAATGTCATTTATTTTTTGTACTAATGATGTGGAGTTTTCTTGCTGTGGTGTTTTGAGGAAACTCCCATTTCAGTGGTAATTGGAAGTACTATTTTACTTGTGTCCCTCATCTTCTCTGCTGTGGAGGAGAAAATATTCCTTGATCTTCGTTTCTGTTTATAAGCTACACACTCTCTATTCCATGTTATGTTAACCATATTTCTTTTCTAGTACTGGTCACTGCTTCTGTTTATAACCAAATCTTGTGAGAGCATTGCATRAATCAATGTTCTGGTATGATTTCTCATGTAGGGACCTGCAGTAGCTGCATTGCTTATTGTGGAGAGATAATATTTTCATTATTWAAAGCATATTTGTGTTGGAAAAGGTAATTTAAGATGAAGGAGTGTGTTGTATTTTCATACATACTTTATTTTTAGCCTTTTTGATGCTATATGGTCAAACTGATTATGGGATTTCCCAGCAGTACTTTATTCCTTGAAAAATAGAATCTGAAACATTTCAGCAATTTCAAGCAAGTTTGTGAGTTTAGATTCTCTCAATGTTTGTGACAATTTGGTGATGGATAGCAAGTAGCAAAACAATTCAGTCTTGGGAGAAAAGCTTTTTAACTCAGCTGAAATGTTACCTTCCAAATGAGCTGCAGTATATGCTGTCATGAGACAGCAGTTTGGTGTGTTTAAATAACCAAGAATAGGAAAGTTGAAGGTACTGTGTAATGGTGAGGGAAAATAGAAAACTAGTGGAAAACTCATCTTGTGCTAGTTTTGCCAGTCACAGAACCAGATGGCTCCTGGGGGGGATTTGCTGATTTGAATAGAAAGGTAACAAAAATTAAATAATCCTTTCGGTACATTAATACTGATTTTTTTACCAGAGGATCTTCTGGAAGTTGTTTAATACAAGTGTTCACTCTGAGAATGAAAGATAGCAAGGAAATACAATTGTGAAAATTTGGTTGTAGTGTRGACATAAGATTATAATAATATGTGTCAGCAAAAAGTCCAGTGCAATTGGAGATGGAATCCACGGGGATGATATAGGTTAGACAGGCAGGCAGTACTGTCCCCATGTGTAACCCACAGGACAGCTCTGTGTAAAGCATTATGCTTCATTATGGGCACTCTATGACTGAAAAGACACCTGGATAAACCTCAAGGAAAAACATTATAAGTACTTGACAGGGACTGCCTTACAAAAAGATGTTCAAATGATTTAATTTTATGTAGTTTTTATAAAGTAAGAAGTTTGTCTAGTTTACTGTCACCTGACATTTGAAATGTACTTAATACCATGTCCAGTGTGAGATAGCATTAAACGTAGGAGTCAAACTGGAAATGATGTGAAACAAAGTAAGAAAGCATGAAGATGTCTGGAAGAATGTTCCAGTGGCAGTTATCCAATTCTCACCATAAGGGCTAACTTAATACTAGACAAGAGAGAAGGAAAAAAAACTCAAACAAAACATGGACTGAAAGAAAGCCAGCCACTACATAAGTAACATGGATTAGTCTGTGTAAGGAATTTTTCGTGTCCTGAGTAGAGTTGTACTCACAAAGTGTTGCAAGTAGCTTAAAGTCATAGCACAGGTTGTTTACATGAAAGGGAGTGTGAAAACAGTTTTCTGTACTTCTTTTCTATCAAGTGAATGGTGCTGATCCAGCTCCTAAAGAGTTTAATGCTGAGGGGTAGAGTGTAGCATGTAATAATTTTATAGACTCCATGATGACTTAAGACTGCTGTCTTGAGGGAAAAAAAGTACTGTTCTACTACCACAATACATTATGAATCAACAAAGTACTTCTCAGAAATAGTTATTTCTGTAGAACCTATATAAATTGTACAGCAATTATTTGAATCTATAATTATGATTATGTTATTATATCTTTGGAAGAGATAATAATGATAATGAATGAATGCTTTTATTAGAATGGATTAGTCATTTCATCAAACTAATTTGTCATCTTGTAAATCTCTTTTAGTCCTATGTTAATGGCATTTGTTTTCTGGAATCCTTCTTCCATTTTTAAGTAATGTTAAATGAGCTACATTAAGATAAACTATGCTCTTACAATGTCTGAACTGCAGGACTTAGAATAGTTTTGGTGGGTTTATTTCTGCCTTTCCCATTCTATTCTATATTCAAGATGTTAGCTGTGTCAGTATCTTGGCAAATCATTACTATTTCTAAATCTTACTATTTCTGGTTCTGCTTTACTTTGCAGCTCAGTAACAGTGTGCTGTTTGAATTTCTTGTGCCATTATGTGTCATCTTCCTGTCTTGGATGTTTCCTAAAGTACCTGTTTGCTGTTGTACCATTTCTTTGGTGGTCAGTTAAAGCTGTTTGCTCTTTTCATTTGCATCATTTGGGGTTTAGTATCTGGTGTGGCCTTTGTTCAGTTCCTTGCTTTTTCATAGAAGCCAGATTTCAAAGCTCTATCAGGGATTGTTCAAACTTAGTCTTTCCGTGGTTTGTTCTGTCTATTCCAACTGAAGGAGTTTGAATTTAAATACCCCATGATTTCAGRGAGACTCATATGTCTGCATTTGCTATCTGCTGAAGAAAGCTGTTTTCCTGGGTTACTGCCCAGTGTCTGTCTAGTTTCTCCACAATTTAATCTACACAAGCAAGGGTAAATTATTTTGTGACTAGAGAGGCAGTTCAGTGTTAATAACTATGTGGTCCCCCTTGCAGACAAGTAGTCAGTGTATTTTTACGGAGAGCAAGGTGCCAGGTTATTAAATTGGGAAAAGAAGGATATGTAAATGGAAATTTGTGGGTAGGTTTTGTTGATTATCACTTACAAATTAATGTGTATGTTGATTCTCTTTCTACTTCCTGTCTCAAGAAGAATTGATAAAAGCTTTAGCTTATTCCTGAAAGGATGTTTCGAGAGAATTTAGAGAAGAAAACTGTGGAATTAAATGTTTTTCTCATCACAGGATCGCGTGACAGTTCAATTTAGCTGTCTTGTCCTAGTTTGCTTCTGGTCTACTTCCCAAGGGTGCTCATTGCTGTGGTTTGGGAGTGAGCTGAACAGAATCAGGTGGTGTCTCAAATCTCTTCCTTCTTCCTTCTTTGCTCAGTTTCCCATGTAACCTTACTTTTTCAGGTGATATTTGTGAGCCAGGAAGTAATACATTTTAATAAATATGTACAATAAAATATGTATAGATGATTATGTTATGGCCCTGTGTGCTTATGTCATCTATTGACTTTCATGATGGTTGTTGGGGGCATCTGGATCAACAGACTTTATGTAGATTTGAGAATTAAATTGTTTGCAGAAGAAAACAATGAAGTCACGATCTTATTCAGGTAAAATTTTCATCTGTTTACTTTCTGGTTGTTTATTCTTTTTGTTTTTCCATTTAATCCATCCTGAATGTGATTGCTAGACAAAAAAGTTGTTATTAGTTAATTATCTTGTATATTAGTTTYCAGCAAATCCAAATACTTGCAAAGTCATCTAATTCATACCTTACTGTGAGGATGCAAGCTACTGTCAGAAAGAAGACTCTGTGGCTGGGATTCATCTTGCTTATATGTAGCAATTTAAAAACTTATTCAAGCATCTCATTCAAGTCGAGCAGCTAGATGATTACTGGAAGTAATGGAAAAAAACCCAGGCATTCTGATAATAATTTTAATTCCATCTACCTTAAACAGTTATGTTTAGCTGATGAGATGAATCATCCTCAAGAGAGATAGATGTGTCTATCTCTCTTTATTTGCTACAGAGGGATCTTAGCATGAATCTCTTAGAGGAGTTTAAAATTAGGTGAAATTGCCACCTTCTTTGAAATCAGTTACCAAAGATCTAGGTTTATTTCAGAGTTGTTGTAGAATAGGATTTGCTACTGCTTGTGTTGTCTTTTTGCAGATACTTACTTTTCCATGTCTCCCTCTAACATGTAAATATTCATGCAATTTCTTGATAAGCTTGGCTATCCAGCTTTTAAGCCTGATAAAGGCACTGAATGAAGTTCATTCCAAAAGGCATATATCTCAGTAAGCAAAACCCTTTACCAGTTTTTAACTGTTCAGATTTCTTTTGCATAAAGAAAAGGATAAAAAATATTTTCTTGAGCTGTTTATACAGTTACAAACTTAAGGCAGTTCCTTAAGTATTTACAGGAAATTGGGATGTTAATTCACTGAAAAACATCTCTAGTTGGAACAAAACTCTTCTTAGAAGAATCTGTCAGATGCATGTTAGGAGTACCTTTTTAGAATATGAGTGGTTCAGGTTTTTATGTGTATGGGTAGCACTTTGCTACAGCTCACAGATACAATTTGTCTACAGCATTTCTTTTAAAAGTGACAGCTTGAAAGTTTGCTGGATATTTTTGTAGAAACGTACAACATCACATGTGTGGACTGTGCAGTGATACTTGGTTTTGATAACATAAATAACAAATCACATCAAAGGGAAATTTTACTTTTTGTAAGTTTCAGAATGTGGCTTATACTTCCTCTTGTTGTCTTTGACTTTGTTCCATATGCATCTGAAGGAATAATAGATGTAAATTAGAACTTTAATGTGTTTTTCCGTTTTAAGCCTCCCAGAAGTTCTGCATGTAATACTGGAACACTAAATCACAAATGAATGGTGCTTTGATTTGTTCTTATAACTTACTCAAAGATGCATATAATAAACTTGAAAATTCAGAAGCATAAAAAAGTTGAAATAGCTCTGCACATTTTGAGTTTAATTAGATAAGTGCATTTTTATTCCAGTGTCAAGAGTGATACTTTGTGACATTCTTTAGTAATAGTAAGACAACTGAAGAAAGAATCAGCTTGATGTAAACATCATCTTTTCAAATAGGGGCTGCAAGGCTTTTAAAATTGTCCTTGAAACAATTTTTTTTAAAAAACTGAAGGCCTAGAAAGAACAGAAGTTTTACACACTGACTCCCAGCAAGTTTTTTCTACAGATCAATTAATGCTGTATATAGACAAGAAGGCCAAATTTAAATGGATTTTTATCTTTATAGGATATTTTTCCAATATGCCTATACACTCTATCCTGATGAGGGGAAAAAACATTGCCAATAGATCAAACAAACAATACGTAGGAATGCAACACGGGAATTTCTCAGAGTCTAGCTGGCTCTTTGGACATGTAGTTTATTGTGGTGGTTATGGGCAAAGGGGGGCTCACTCAAGCTACCAGCCTCAGCTTAGAGCGAGCCCCAGAGAGAGAGAGATAGAAAGAGAGATAGAAAGAGAGTAAGAGCAGAGAGAGAAGAAAGACGGCTYCAATCTTGTTACAATACATTATATCTTTTTCCATTCTGAATATTCTGATTCACAGTGACCAATCAGTATAAGACACAAAATCATATAGAATTTACATATAGCCTATGGGGTGGAAACAAGCATACTTGTTATACTTTAAACTTAAATTCTACTCCCAAAACCTTCTTGCCACGTTGGCAGAGTCTTCTCCAACCTTTGCATGCCTCCAACTTCTCCAGCATGCCTTCACTATCTTAGAATCACAGGGGATTTGGTGGTCAGCCAAGCTATTGTTKTCTGGTCATTCATTGACCAGCTTCTGGCCTCCTAGATGTCAAAGGTTGCTTTCATTTCTATCTTGCTTATAGATTTCATACTGTCAGGATCCCTTTGCCAGGTATAATTACATGACTGTCCTGATTCACCTTCCCCAACAACAATAGGTCTGTGTCATGGTTTAACCCCAGCCATCAAACAAGCCTGATGCAGCCATAAAGGGAACTGGGGAGAGAATTGGAAGGGTGCAAGTTGAAAAAACTCATGGGTTGAAATAAAGGCAGTTTAACAGGGAAAGCAAAAGCCACCCATGCAAGCAAAGCAAAGCAAGGAAAATTAATTCACTGCTTCCCATGGGCAGGCAGCTGTTCAGCCATCCCCAGGAGAGCAGGGCCCCATCACATGTAACAATGACTTGGGCAGACAAACATCATCATTCCAAATGTCCCCCCACTTCCACCTTCTGAATATACTAAGAATGATGTCATACAGTCTGGAATATCCCTTTGGTCAGTTTGGGTCACCCATCCCATTCTGTCTCGTTCCAAACTCCCATGCACTCCCAATTTCCTTGCCAGCATGACRGTACAAAAAGCAGAAGAGGCCTTGGCTCTGTGCAAGCCCAGCTCAGCAAAACCAAACCCATCTCTATATTTACCCTGACTGTGTTCAGCACAAACCCAAAACATAGCCCCATTCTAGCCACTGTGAAGAAAGTTAAATCAGCCCAAACCAGCACATTGTGTGACTTTTAAAAGGTGTATAGTAATGCTTCAGTTGGGGATAAATGCTTATCAGGGCCAATTAAACTCTAATATGTGTGCTCTATTTGTAATAGATAAATGTTRAGACCTGGGCCCTTGCATTATGTTAAGATTTCTCCCAATTTTATATAGCCAGTGTAACTCAGTAGCACTGCACCAAGTGCTCCCAAACAGCTTTGTTTCTGAAACAAAACATCTTGTCTGAGAAATTCTAGAGATCCACAATACATCTTTGAGCAGTAGTACTGTGTATATATGTATACACACATATAAATGTGCATGTACATRTATACTGATACACACAAGGACATGCACACACACACACACATATATGTAAAAATCAATGAGAATGTTCATAGTTGTAGAGAATGTAGTTCAGTTGAGATAGTGTAAAACAGATTCTGTCCCATTTGGTTTTGTGGGGTTATTCTGGTTGGGGTTTTTTTGGTGGTTGTTTTTTGTTTGTTCATTTACTTGCTTGTTTGGGTTTTTGTTGTGTGTTTGTTTGTTTTGTCTTTTTTTTTTATTTTTTTTTATTTGTTGTTCCACATTGCCAAATTAAGCATAGATTGGATTAGCAACACTGTTTCTGGCTAACCCCATATTCAGGAAGTTGCCATCTTGATGTCTGCCAAGCTTTCAACCTATGACATTTTACATTATGAGAATTTTTTTTTTGTTCTACATGCCATGATACTTAAGCCAATATGTCTTAGCAAGTACACAATTGCCATACCTGGGAATTCTTGGAGGATGTTGTTTGCCGWGTATTCAAATGTGGGAACATTTAGATATGGATGTCGCTTGGGAAGCATAACCAGGGAACATCCATGAAACATATCCTTCAATTTTAAAGATACTTTTTAAGAAGATACTTGTGCAATGAGCTGCATTGCTCTATGAAATTCAGAAAGGGCTGAGATTTAACATTTGTTTTTTCTTGCACTAGAGGTTCATATGTGTAAAAGCAGTGAAAATGTAAAGTTGTCACAAAAACCAGGTCTRTCTGCCAGAGATGTACACTCTTGCAGAAAAGGAACAGAGTTTAAAGATGGGAGAACATGYAGTAGTTGTCTATAACTTGCTGGTCTTCTGAGTATGAAAGCAAGTCYTGACAATAATATTCTTCTGCTCTTTTCAGTAGCTTTTTATATAGGCTTTATGCCCAGAAAGAGGAACTGGTAATAGATATATTGAAGTTCTTTATGCATTTTCTTGTATAGTTATATTTGGATTGACTTAATTTTTCTTAGTGAAGTTAAAAGAGTTTCAGTTGAGTTAAGCATTATGACCTAAGGGTAAAACTGAAAGTTGTTTTCAGTGAAAGCTGATTTTATATTTCKAAAGCTGACTTCTTGGCAATTCTATTTTGCATCTCTCTTCCATAGGAAAAGCCTTCCAAACTTCTGCCAGTACCAGTTGTTTTTGAGACTGTGATATAAACTGTGTCAATGAAATGATTCAAGGCAGAAAAATCCAATTGTGACAACAACCACCCAACCTAAACCAGCCATACTCCAGGGCAAACACAAGCATTTGTGTAAACATATAATGATGAGCTAGATTAGAGAACTGGGCTGGCTTAAAAATATTTTGGGTCTTTGATGTGTAAAACAGTTGTAGGAGTATGTGTGCTGGCACAGGTGAGCAGACCTTGGTGAAGAGAGTGGGAAAAGCAGAAGCAAGCTACCATTTTGGCTTTCTATATTTTTGGAATAAACAGCCTGAACAACTTACCCCACGTGAGGCTGTTGTGGTCTTCACAGTTTCATGTGTGCTTTCAGTTTTTGATGGGGAAAAAAGTAATTACAAACGTCTCTTTGCACTTGGGAAGAGGCCCTTGTGCTCTGAACGTGCTTTTGCATTGGGTATTTAATGATTTAGGTATGAAGAAGGTATTTGTTTCTTTGTTTTTGTTTAACAAAGCAATAGAAGTAAAGAACAGTAGAATAAACCTTTAAAAATGTTGATTTATATTCATATGTGACAAGGGTGAATTAGAAGTGAATTGGTGGCAGTTTTTCATGTGTTCTAGAAAAATGTCTTATTACAATGCTAGAGACCATAASTTATTTTTCAAAACTAATATGTTTGGCACTGCTAAGCAATATTGTATAAAGTTGGCACACATAAAGGGTTGAATGTTCATAAATTGAAAGAAATACAAATCTGTTGCTAAATATTAACTGGATACCCATATCTTTATTTTCAAAAGTGTAAAATAAAAAAACCCAAGGATGTAAATTATGGAACTTCTCAATTATTTCAAACAMAGAGGTACTGAATTGTGTTGAAAGGAAGCAGTAAGTTAGTGAGTTCTCTAAATTRTTGATCAACAGCAGTGTAACTGAAATTTGCACTGGTTTATTAATTGGGATCTTGTTTTCACACATTTCTCATTGCTCATTAACATTTGAGATTGAGACAGACTACACAAATTTACAACTATTTGCAGTGAAAAGTGTTCTTCCACATCAAACCAGGGTGTTTTTTCTGGAATATATTAGTAAAAACATTAGGCAGGCATTATGCAATCTGCTGTGTCCTATAATTATTAGTGGTCTGTCACTGACTGTGGATTGCTTTTACCTCTCAAACAAAGAAATTATATGAATATAGAAGAGCTTTTTGGGCAGAGACAGGCAATGGTTGGACTGTTGAGATTACACTGGTGAGAGAGCAATTATACACRTGAAAGTGGCCTCTCTTAACTGACTTCAACCATTTAAAAATTACATTCCTCACCTGGTGGCATGAGGATTTATCACACTGTAAAATTGCCATCTGAAGTTAGTAAAATTTCTTCCCTACCCCTGAACATTTTAAAACCTGGTGGAACTGATGAATAAGTGATAAATTTATCTCTAACTGTCAGTAGAAGTTTAGGATGTCTGAAAAGATGCCTTTTGTGAATAAGAAATTATATGTATATTTTTTTCCCCAAAAAATATTTAACATAATTTGTATGGAGAAAAATGGTAGCAAGTTAGATGACAACATAATAAATTATTATAGACTTTACTTGGCCATACTTTTTCCATTTCAAAATAGAAAACTGTGAAAGTAAATTTTTTACTGGTGATTGAAAATCCTGTTCCTGCTTCATCACTCAAGGGATAGACAGAATATCCCCAAAAGGCTTGTGTTGCATTCTTTATGTGGGTGAGAAAGGCAAATAGCTTTCAGCAATATTCACAGGACCTCTTTATTCAAACTGTCAGCTTTGTGGCTCCTGTTTCTTCTTCTGTTGGTTTTAGTGGTAATTATGAAGCTCCACTAATGAGTGTGTATCTGTAGCTTGCAGCAAACTATCCAGAGAAAAATTGTGACATGCAGCAACTGCTTTTCTATTTTGTATTTTGGGATTCTGCTGGTGATTTTTTTTCTCTCTTTTTTTTTTCTTTCCCTGTATTATTCCCCCCTCTTTCTGCAACTCAGAGAACTGATTATAGAGTAAATGTAGGGTTTTTTTACACTCACCAATTATCCTGCAGTAGTTTGGTAAAATGAAGATGTGTTTGTAGAAACCTGGAAATTGTGTCCAAATAAAAGCATCTTCTCTTTCTTTCACTGAAATTCGTGGTCTTGGAACTTYTCTGAGAAAATAGACATTAATTGAAACAGAAGAGATTCTAACTTGATGTATGTAGATTTTTTYCCTTCATTGTAACAGTCAAACATGGAAGTGAAAGGTTGTATAATCGTTATCTCTGAAGATTTTCAAGACTACTGGATAAATCCCTGTTTATCTGGGCCAGGGAACAGCAGTTCCATTTTTATAGTGAATTGTGGCAGTCATGGGTATAAAGATTGTGAAAATCCCTTTCTCTGCTTTGCTCTGGTGAGTCCTGCCAGCCAGTAGTAAGGCTATCCATTGCAAGTGAGTATTATTATACAGGTATTTTAACAAAAATGTCCTACAGAGAGATAGTAGTCCTGTCTCCAACAGTGGGAAAAAATCTGTATCTTCAGGTAAGGAAGAATGGGATATGCCTATTTGATACTTCACTAGTTTCCAGCTAATTTCAGCTTGGATTGTTTCCTGAAACAGTGATGGTTTCTAGGCATGAGTGTCTGTGTAGCCAATATCTTCTGCTGGAATCTCCATCAAAGTTTAAGTAATGAATGGAAGTTATGTTAAGGACTAAAAGCAATAACTGTCCTTGTTAAAGTCTTTGTTACTGGTGGGTGATTCTTTGTTTAGCCTTTCATTATAACCCTCACCTTCTCTGGGAGTCAGATTTGATGAATCACCGTTGTTTTCATTTATTCCTAACTGTCTAGTTGAAACCAAGTCTATACCAAGAGAATCCTCCTGCAGGATGCCATACACCAGMATGTTCTTACACCTGTTGGAAGCACCAGTGAACACTGCACCAAGTCATGAGTGGCTTACTGAAGTTCTGTGCACCTTGGGAACTCTTCACTGGTTGTGACCCATGTAAAGTCAGCCTAAAAGTATTGATAACATTCTTTAGAATCTTCAGAAGCTCTGGAAAATGAGTGCTGTTTTAAAAACCTTGTTCCCTCATCTCCTCTTTTCCTCCCCCTCCAAATTTAGGACTTCTTTCTTAATTTTGGAACTTCTATCCAATCATAACTAATGTGAACATGATCTAATCTAGTGAGGATAGTCATCTTTCATATAGCAGTGTGGTAGTGCAAATGTAGCAGACTTAGACACAGTCTGTTTAAATCTCTGTTACAAGTGCTCTAAAAGAAAAACAATGGTAAAATAACATCAGTAAGCAAACTTATAAATGCTTGATTGCAAAACTATCTCCAAGGCCATGTAGAGGTGATTTGATTAAATGTGTTTGATGTTTTACAAGTAGCACTGTACTGACAAAATTTGGTTTTTTTTTAAAATCCTAATGATAAAAGTGGGGTTGTATGGGAAACCTCTTCTGTATTTAAAATAGCTGCTTAATTTTGTAAAAAGGAGTTTAGAAGGAAAAAAAACTATTTGGATTAAGCAGTGGCTGTTTTTGAGGCCATGGGCATAGAGGATTCTGTTATTAAAAATAAAAGCAGTGCTAGTACATTGAGCAAGAGTGACCTTTCTAAGAAACAATTATAAAATTGTCTGTTAAAGGATGCTGAGAATTTGGATGGTTGTTCTGTGGATATAATTCTCTGTCTTTCATTTGAAATAATTTAATCTTGCATTTGCTATGGACATTTGTTTAGAGAAGTACTCTCTTACAGTTAAGATAATGATGCTGGAGTAACCTTTTTCTGCTTGAATATGTAAGCTGGAAATCACCAGGGATTTGCAAACTTAGATGAAAACTAGAGGTATTATCTTGAATATGTTAGCTGCAAGAATTAAATGCTGTCACTTCTAGTAGCAGTGGCTAATAGCATCAGTACTGCTGCTTAGTGGCAGTAAGCTCAGCCCTTGGAACAATGGAAATTAAAATCTTTATAATCTCTTAGGGGCTCCCCCTTTCTGTATTCTGTTTTGAATGCATTTTATGATGTAGACATCTGTTTGCTAAAAATTTAATTAGTACTGCTGTCTGGTTTCAGCCAATTAAGTTATCTTAAGCTAAAAGTTAAGGGATGAATACTGCCTTTACAAATAAAAAAAAGTCTCGCTAATGCTACAGCCTTAAATTCTCAGTGTTTGTGAGTAAGACTGGTTCCACATATTCTTTCTGGTCTTGACCAGACAGTGACAGTTTGTACACAGTTGTCATCTGAATTAGGCAAACCATATGTACTCCCACCACCCTCCTGTTTGTGGGTGGCAGTGTACAGGAACAAGAACTGGGTACTTCTCTGCTTGGCATCCCTCACCAGTGTGCATCCAAAACATGCAACTCAACTGCAGAGCTGTTCTGCTAGTCAACAACTACTGTACCCCACCCACATTTCTAACTGGCAGATGGTGAGGCAAGCCTGCAGAACATGGTGATGGGTTTTACTACATCCCTTGAAAAGTAAATAAATAATGTTTGAAAATCCTATTTAAAAATCTAAATTAACACACTAATTAGCCACAAAAACATAACATCATATAAATGTGCAATTTTATATTCTCTGTACAACTTTCATGGTCACATTAAATAAATATTACTTCACTGATTTAAAGTACTTCTTAAGCATGAGACAGTATTTTTTAAGGTATTGGTCATCCTAATGTTCTCAATATCTGAGATTTMTGATTAAGACATTTGTTCTGGAAGAAAAGATCAACTACTATTCTGCTGCAAGTCCTTTTGATTAAAAAAAGAGGCATTGGATAAGCATTTAGAACAAGAAATCTTTCAGCATGAATAAACAGAACAAATGACTTCATTAACTYTCAGCTACTCTGTGTTTGTGTGAAACCATATTGAAACTATAACCCTGTCAGCACTGTATTCTTTCTATGATTTCTAAATCGTAGTATGGTATTTCCAAGTCACCAGCTGGTGGGCTCCTGTTTCCTCTGGACATCAGGTAAGATTTTTCCCTGCTCTTTAGGAATCAAGATGCTGTAGGCCAGGTCATGTTTGCCTCTGTTTCTCTCTCAGTTGTATCCAGCTTCTTCCTTCTGTGGCTGTCACACAGCTTTTTGCATAGTTACATAAATTTGCCTTGAATAATCTCAGTTTGGTATTTTAATATAATTTAGTAATTTAAAAATAATTTTTAACTTGATCTCTCTGTGCATGCCATTATCACTAGAACAAAAGACTAAAATTCAGTTCAGATTTTTTTTCTGAGTAGGAGCATGCTTATAACTTTACTAAGATAGGGGCTKTGCCTTATTGAGCTCATCATCTATATGATAAGTTGCAGTATTAATGTTTACTCTAATAGACACTTTTAATACACAAAAAGGAATTTTCCACAAAGACATCTAATGAATTACTGTCATTTGGCTGCCTGCTGAGTGTCCATGTTGCATCCTTACAAGGAATGTATTACATTAGTTTTAAGAGTATGAAAATGATACAACAAAGGAAGTCTGCTTACTTACATTAATAGCAAAACAGGAGTTGTATTCAAATCTTTCTGATATCTGAATCAYGAGATACCATACTTATCTGTTGTCTAGTCTGTTTTATTGAAATGTCATAAACTGTAGACTAAATGCTGTAGTTAATTTGTGTCCAGTAAGTCCAAAGACAATGTGAGTGGAAAGGACAAGTGAGCAAAATGAAACCCATAGTCTTGTGGGAAAAGTGCAGCAGAAGTTGAAACTCTATTCATTGTACTTCCCCTTAAAGAATTTGGCTGGTAAATGACACACATGCAACCTTTTGAATGTAATTGTGCGTGTAACTATGTTGTAGTGAGTAACTGAATATTGGGTGGGTTGTTCATTTTTTTTTTTTTTYTAGGTGAATTAATAGAAYACCTGTGGCTTGCATTGCTTTCTCCCTGGTCCTGAAGGTGTAAAGGGTGAGCCATATGGAGGAAGACTGATGTCTGGGCTGCAGGATGCATCCTTTATCAGATGGCCACTGTGAACCCACCATTTTACAGCTCCAATATGCTCTCCTTGGCAACTAAGGTACTCTCAGTTGCCAGATCAACCTCCCAGTTATTTCTGCATGTGTTCTCATGATTCAAGAGAATTTATATTTATTGACAAGTAAACTGTTCTCAACTCAAATGTCTGTGGCTTGTAAATGAGCACAAGTGTTTATCGTTGTGTGAACTGCTATCTTACTATTCTAATTGCAAAAATTGCTTGTAAATGTTCAATATTGTAGCACTTTAATCTACAGTAAGTATGCCCACTAATGTGGATACCTGACAGGAAGAGGCAGTCTGCTTCTAAGTTGTTCTGCAAGTTAGAGCTTGTGATGTAATGCTCATCAGATAGTTTCAAGGGACAATACTTATCATATTGGATCCTCARATAAATACTGGAGTGTTTTTCTTCAACAAACTGTAGATTTTTTACTTTTCAGATAGTAGGGGCTGTGTATGAACCTGTGCCAGAAGTACTTTGTGTCATTTACCACTTAGAGGTAATTACTCATTTTATTTCGACATCCTGCTGTAAAGATGTTTTTGTTTTGTATCCTTCCAGCAGAGATAATGTGACAGTTTCCAGACTTTAACAACTGCCAGTTTTTTGTCTCTGAATAAGAAATATCTTTGGATTTAAAGAAAAAACAGAGCTATCTCCTTACACCAATAATAACATATACAATACAGCCATGCAACTGGAGAACTTGTATAAGTATAGATAGTCTGGGCATTCATTTAGCCAGTAYAGACTTTGTATTCAGTACTGAAATTTACATTTAACAATATCAGTGCTGTACTGAATTCCCTGCACATAATTCTTTTTCCCCATAAAAATACAGCATTTTGAGCAATTTTCGACTGCAGATTGTGGTCAAGGAAATAACCCCATTTCAATATGTTATTTATAGGTCATTGTATGATCATGTTCTTAGTTTTTTCTGTTTATTTGGCTGATGGAAATATGTTTTCACTACCTTATAATTCTGTTAGCACAGCAGTAGAGGTAACAAAATAATGAAGGAAAAGATGAGCCTGTACTTGCTACACACACTCATCATAAATTTCTTAGTTATGTTTATATCTTCTTGGAGATAATGTAATGTGTAAGGCAAAGAGTATAGAGTGAATCAGAGATTTACTTGATTTTTCCATTTTAGAAAAAAAAAAACACTTAGCACAAAAATGCTTATACTTTCTCATTCAGATACTGAATTCTGTCTCTAAAAGCACATTACAAAAAAGGTTTGTGTAAGATTATAAACTAAGGGTTTTACTGTATGCTCTTTTGTACYGAAAGATTTCTATTACTTAAAAACTTGTGGATAAAGGACAACAACAGAGAATACAGGAGCTAACAGCACTAACAGTTATGTTTAAGAGGTTCTGAAATGAATTTTCATGAAAATATTAAAATCTTTACATTACGCAAGAATTTTTCTACATATTTTACTAACAGTGGGAAGMATAAAGTGGGTTTTTTGGTTTTTTTGGGGGGGAGACTTTTTTAAATATTATCTCTTACTATGGGTTAAATTTTCAATGATATGTTTAGGTTTTTACTTATGCTTTGTGAAATATTTAGAAATAATAAAAAACAATAAAGAAAAGCAGTAATAATGAAATWTTAGTAATAATATAGATGAGGAAACATTGACAGAAACAACGTAGTTATTTTCAAATGACTAAAACACATTTCAGTGATAAATGTTATAAATAAAAAAATAATTYCTTGATAATGATTTGACAAAATATTGAAAGCTTCTTGTTGCAGTAGTAAATTTTCATTTAGTGTTATCATTACTATTTTTTAGTATTGTTATTAAAATGCAGTTTTATTGCTTTAAGCTACTAAAGAAAGTTCTGGAATCATAGACACCATATTCCTTCAGAGCTGAACATCAATCTACTTGCTTTTTARTCATAAATAATTTTTAGATGCATAGATATAGGACTTACTAAAAATCTCTTCTAGCTAGCATTTTTCTTGGAACTTTTGCCTAATTTCAGTAAATTAAAATAAAAAATTCAAACCCCAACCCACAGTATTTTTTAAGGATGAAAACTTGTGCCTCTTTAAAAGAAATACAAAATTTAAAGTAAAAAATATTTTAAAAGTAATGAAAATTTGTGAAATTAATCAACACATTTAAGGAAATTTGAAGAAAAATATTAAAATCAAGAAGTTCAAGCATTTTAAAACATTTTCAAAAGTGCTAMTTTGCATGGCAATTGTGTTTTACTTAGAACTGCTTTAGAAATAATGAGTCATTCTATGACATTTTCTTTGAAGAAGAGTGCTGGGTTATATGTTTGTGTTAGCAGGTCAATAGTACTGTTCAAGGAAATCATAGTAAATTATCAGGTTCATTGGAGTTAACAGATTTAAGACACTTTTTAGTACATGCAGGACTGTTCCTAGCAGCTTTCCTGTCCTACACTGCATATTCTTTAAAAATAGACCTAATAACATATTATTACCATTACTAAACAGCTATCTAGGGTGCCTGAAACAAGAACCAGAGAGCTGTTAAAGTGTTTTAGATTGGAAGGGACCCCTGCTCGATGTAGATACAGTTAGATCTGGTTGCTCACTGCTCAGGGTTTTGTCTAAGTCAGTTTTGTATTGAAGGATGGAGATTCCAGTTCTCTGGACCCTCTGTAGTGTTTGTCTGCCTTTCTGATTAAAAGTAATAATAATAACAATTTGTGTCTCTGTCCAGACTTCCCCATAGTTTAATTTATGTCTCTTGCCTCTTGCTCTAACACTGTGCACCCCTGAGAATGATCTGGCCATGCCTTCCCATTGTGCAGGTAGCAATCAGATCTCAGAATAGGTGGTTCAGGTCCCTCTGACTACTGCCCTGCCCATGTATCCCTGCAATTCATTGTTCACAAACCTTTGGAGAATGCACTCTCTCCCATGATCTAAGTTGTTAATAAAGATATTAAATAGTACTGCCCCAATATCAGTACTGGTAGGATGCTACTTCCAGCCACCAGCTGGACTTTGTACTAATGATGGCATTTCTTGGAGCCAGGAGGTTCAGCCACTTATCTTCCTACCTTATAGTCCTTTGGATACTGTGGGATATTGTGTCAAACAAAAGTCTTGCTAAAATAAGGCTACCCTAAGCAAATACTGCTCTTGTCCTCAGACAGTAATCTCATCATAGACACCAATCAGCCTAGCCAGGTATAACAGCTGTTTGGTTAATTCATCCTCACTGTTCCCAGTCACCTTCTTGTCATTTTTGTGCTTGAAAATTACTTCCAGAGGAAAYTGGAAATTGCTCTGTTATTTTACCAGAGACTGAGGTGAAGCTGACTGGCTATCAGCTCCCTGAATCTTCACTCTTGCTTTACTTGGATTTGTGTGTGATATTCAGCTTTTATCAATTTACAGGAACCTCCATTTGATCCTTTTAGACTTGACAAATCCAACTGAATCCGCACCCTCAGACCCTTCTCATTTGGTCCCATGGGCTTGTCCAACTGCCTTAAATGCTTTTTCACTGTATTTTCTGCTATATGGAAATGCTTCGTGCTCGTAGATTCTACAGGTGGGCTCAGAGATGTGAAACGCTTATGGCCAAAGTTTATCAATAGAAACTTAAGCAAAAGAGAGACCAAGTGTCCCAAACTTTTCCTTAGTTCCTTAGTGGGTCCACGTTTTCTGTAGTATTTCTTTTGTTGATCTTTTCTCTGCCTTCCACATCCACCTTCTGTGCAGGTTTGGCTTTTTAACTCTACCCTTTGGGCAATACTTGTATTCTTCCTGTGAAGTCCACCTGCTTCCTACATGCATGACTGGGCTGTTCTAGTGCTTTGAGATGTCCCTGAAGATTAGCTTGCTTTCCCAAGTTTTCCCTTTACCTTCCACGGCAGTCCTCTGTGAGATTCTACCAGGAAAATCCCTGTATGCACTGAATTCTGCTCTCCTGCAGTCCTGTGTTGTAACTGTACAATCTCATTTTCTCACTTCTCTCAGGATTTTGAACTCCACAGTCTGATGGGTGCTGTAAGATCAAGAGGCTGCTGTTGGTCTTCACATCCCTGCCTCTTTATTCCTTGTCTCAGACTGAGAGGTCTGAAAGAAAGCCTTTCAGCTCCATCAAGAAATTGTCATCAGCAGATTTCAGAAATCTCCTGATTGCTGCATTCAGCCATACTACCCCATCATCAGACATCAGGGTTGTTAATAGGCYCTGATGAGTATAAGTGTCTGGAACCACAAAGCTTCCTCCATCTCTCCAACAAAGGCTTCATTGACTTTCTCTCTGGTTTTGTGTGGTTCATAGCAGGCATCTACCACAATGCCACCCATGTTGGTCTGCTCCTCACTGATAAGCTTTTGACTACACATGGTCAGGTGTTGGACTGCAGCCTGACTTCAGCCTTCTCTCATTAGTGATAGAATTCAGAACACCCCCTCTGTCCCCTGCCCTTTACACTTGACTCCAGTGCACTGTGGTCACTTTCAGTGTTTGCAGAGTTGGCCCTCTCCACGTTATTTGACCCGACATGAATAACACAATGCTCACAYAAGCAGCAAGAAGTTATAGCCCAAGGGTCAGGATGAGTCTTGGTAGTATCTCCACAATGTCCTGGATCCAAGCAACAGCCATCACGTTCATCAAATTGATCACGTTGATGGATGTCTCTGTTCCCTCAGTATCCAATGGCTATCAGCTACTGCATCTTATTTGTGATGTAAACACTTGATGCTAACTCAATGTTAATGTTAATGATGTCCTCCATTAGGCCTTTTCTTCCTCACTTGTTCCTAGGTCACTATACCTCTTCKGCAATTATTCCTCTGTAGTCAGAGGAAAAGCCTTTGTTCTCTTGGGAGAAGTCACAAGTCTTCAACACACCTCSTCTTGGGAGCCTTCATCCACTGCTCCTTTGATAGCAAGCTATTCCTTTTTCTTTGCATTGTTTTGAGAGTGTTGTTTCTGTGCAGATCCTGACATTCTTCTGTAAATCCTCCTGGCAGAATGCTCTTCTCCTTCACAGCTGCTTTGTCCAGTGGTGCAGTGCCTTGATCAGAGCACAATCCCACAAAGCAGGCACCATCTCCCCCATGCCAGGAGAAGGCCCCAGCCACTCCTTAGTGTGCCTGGGAGTGCACAGCCACAGTTCCCAGTAGCAATTCTGTTTGGTTCCAGTTGATGCTGGAGGCTGTGCTGTGGTGTGGCAACAGCAAAGCTGCCCAGCATCAAACTGTCCCTGACATAACTCCATAAATACCAGGGCAGGAATTCAATGGTGAATTCAGGAACAAGTAAATAGAGAATGTTCTTTCTGTAGCTGCTTTACTCCTGATACAGGGGCACACCCAGACATCGTGGAGGTCAGCTCTCTGCTGCCTGATGTGATGATGAAATACCTGGATGCTTTATCCACATCTCATGTGGGAGAGGAAACTGGACCCAGTGGTACTTCATGGAGGCTATTTAAAATGCAGTAACCTATCACCATCAGCTTTCTATTTTATCACAAGTAAGTACATGTATTAGGCTTTATTTTTTGTTATCATTGTTTGCCATATCTGAGAAAATAAGGCAGCACAGCAGAAAATAAATCAAAATGAAAAGACCCATTCTCCTGTAACATATTTCCATGCAGGCTCTTTAATTTATTTTTAACAAGGTATTCATTAATTCTTTTTGGACATTCTTATGCAGGAAAAATGACAGTATATTAAACCCCAATGTAATTCTATGTTGGAAAATGGCATTGTTATGGAGGTTCTTACAGTTTTGGTAATATCTGATAACATTTAATTACAGCACACTTGTGAGTGGTTTGTGAGTAGGAGAGTATACACTTGATTTGGGTGGAACGAGCTGATAATCTTGTGTATGATTCCCAAACAATGACACATAGAAAATGGAACCTACAAGAATAAAATTTTTAATTACAGATGGCAAAATACAGACCACTGATGCTGATAAGGTATTTGCTCATGTTGTCAAAGTCTCTGATACAGTTTTGCAGAAATACTTCTTACAGTTCTTCCATTTGCTTCAGGCTGTGTTTTAAGCATCCTTCATGAAGAGCATCAGTAGTTTACACATCATATATGATCTCAGGGAATTTATTTAGAAAAATACAAAGACAATGTTTTTGTGTAGCAAAATTGCCCYTTGAAAATTGTTATGATAATTGCAATATAAACACAGCCACTCTTGTCTGTTCAGACATTGCATCTCTTAAATTCCTTTTATCAGGGCTCAGTAGCTTGTACCAAGAACCTCTGTGTGGGAAGAAGGTTTTCTAGAACACCTGGTCCCAAACATCCTAGTCTTCACCTTCCAAAAATAGGTAACTTATATCAATAGTTAGTATTTTTTTCAGGAGTTTTTTTACCTATTAGTCTAAGATAATTATTTATATTACACCATTTTTTTCAATTGAAAAAAAAGCCAAAAGCTACCAGCAAACTGTAACAAACCACTGCCTTTTAAAATGTAAGGTACTGGGATGAAGGAACGATACAGAGTAGGATTTGTAACAACATACTGTAAACAACTTCTCCCATGTTTTTATAATTTAAATTTTTTTAACCTACAAATTTGGAAGCTTGCTGTAAGCCATTATTTTTTTGTATCTTGACATAGTCATTCTCTTGCATGACTGATGAAATTTGCAAAAAAAAAAAGTGCTATAGGTGAAAAGATGCTAGATTTGGGATTTTTGATGCAATTATTGTGTCTTTGAGAGAAGAATGCCCTACCCAGATATTTGTGAGCTATGGTATAATTGATAGTTTTACGTAGAAGTTGGAATACTTGTGTTTTGTATAAATACTTGGAAAATGCATGTATCTACAAAACTGCCTGTGTATTTTGGGTGATAACTACTAGTTTTCTCAAGGAAGAAACACTGCAGTTCTAGTTCCACTCCAATTGATATTTTATTATGCATATCAAAAGAACAAGAGATTCTGACAAAGATCCAGAACACTGAAGAAATGGAGGGGAATATGGCTTAGTAATGAGAAGTTGGAGACCTAATTTTGCAAATGATTGTAAATAAGAATAAATCAGGCTAGGATCTGTCACATTTCAGAGGCACGTTACAGGGCTTAGAAACAGAAGAAGCCATGTTGTTTCTTTCTTCCTGGTATTTAGGCAAACTTTATAAAGTTGAAGGATTTCTAATAAAGAGAATAATTATTCCTGAAAAGTTTGCCTTTGGAAAAAAAAAAAAAAGGGCAGTGTTCTGACTAAAAGTGCTTGGAAGAATTTCAAGCAGCTGCTCCTGAAATAAAAGCTCTGTGAGATTCAGACAGCCTAATTCATCTTAGTCGAGGCCCCAGCAATTCCACACCCAAGTAATTTGTCATTTTTTCCATCGTGTCAGAGAATTCAGTGTTTCTGCCTTGTAGTTCAATGTTTTGTTGAAGCCAGCTGACTTACACTTTGCTTTCTCTACTGAAATGTACTTATGGCCTCCTTTTTCATCCCAGTTGTGTTATGTTGTGAATCTTTCTGAAATAAGGACTGTACTCTCTGTCCTTGTATATGGAACTAAAGAACAGAGATCTTTTGGAGCCAGAGTGGAATTTGTTTTATAAGTAGTTTAAAACTAGTTTGGTAACTGGTAAATCAGCAATTGAAAGGCAGGTGATGAAGTACAGTGTAGTAAATATAGCATAAAATCCATGCTTGAAAATAATCCCAGTAAAAAGAATCATCATCAGCTCCCCACACAAATTCTTATATTTTCTAGCTTTCCATAGAAATTGTTTATGTTAGAATAGAAAAAAATGCAGGGGTGGCAGTTRTTTGATAGAGTTTGTGTGTTCAGTTCTGAAAGGTTAAGGGTGCTGACATAACTCATGATACAGAGGACCCAAACAAGTAGGAATAATGGCAATAATTCTCTGTCATGTTGCACCTTTCATTTCAAGGTAATCAATATTATATTTTCATGCTCTGGGTAGGAAGAGGTGGAGAGGAAAAAGGTAGTTTGTGTAAGGTCACCAAACAGACCAGTGACAAATTTGAATTTTCTGTGTTCCAAGGCAAGTATAACTCTCAAAACAGTAGTTGATCTAACTAAATGAATTGGCTTTCTAATATTTTGCTTYAAAGAGATGAGTGTATAGCCAAGCAATAATTTGATTGCTTTTTGAAGTATATAGACTTGAAAAATGTATTTTGTCTGTTTAGAAAGCAGTGAAAGTAAGTCACTTTTTATACTTTGGAAACTTGTTTCATTAGATGTGCATCATCCATTATTGTTTCATTTACTGCATACATCCTAAAAAATTTTCAACTTTTCTCTCATTGCCACATTTTTTAATGTAAAATATACACATACCTAAGTAATATAGAATGTTGAATATTCAGTTCAGTCCTGTCTTTTGATTGTGTAGAGGAAAATATAAGTTTTATAATTGGAGCCCATCAGCTAAAAAATATATGAGCCATTTGTAACTTCTACTACTCTGAGAATATATTAAAAATGGGCAGACATAGTAGACTACCTGGATGGTCAGAACAACTTACTTCTCTCAGTTTCTGTAGTTCTGATCTGTGCATAAGGCACATATATTCTGTCACATTCTTTCTCTGTGCCTCTCCATGTTCTTTGGAAATTCAAGCTTATTTTCATTTTTGTGTCACTAGAATATGCATTTTATTTTTGAGCTCTTCTATGCAAATCCATGARTTCAGATCAAGTTCCCAGCTACTCAGAGTAATGGGGGGGGGACAATGATGCTTAGATAATGGGAAAAGTAGGTCCAACTGTTTTTTGGTCTGATCTATGGACTGTCTCCCCATTCCATGTTAGTTGGGGTTAATAGGCAGTCAGAAGTCATTAACAGTGTTTGGTCTCAGCAGGTTCATTTAGATCACCCTTAGCTGAGTGCTTTGTCCTGGTGTTCAAATGCTTGAGAAGGCCCATTAGCAAGGCTACTCTGCATTTTCCTGCTCTCACACTTGAACTGGCCTCTCCCTAAGCCAGCGTGCTAGAGAGTGTGGCATACAGACCGCAGCGAGTCATCTTCCATCTAGATAGGGTTTTTAGCTGCAGGTCACACTGGCCCTCCCAGGCTAGATCTGTGGGTGTCATTGTGCTACTGGGCTAGGTTGATGCTGCTAGAAAACATAATCTGATTATTCTCCTTGCAGGCAGCTTGGCTACAGCCTGTGCAAGGAAGTCTTCCTATCTCTCCTGCAGAGGCTGTTCAACTATTTGTTGGCTGAAAATAGGAAACAAAGCAGGGGAGCTGTTTCCAAACTATATGTAAATTTAAACTGAAGAACCTGACCAAACCTGAAATAGCTGATGCAGTTTCCTGAACTTTATCTGTGACATAGACCTTTATATTCCATCTCTAGATGATTATGAGTTGAATGTATTTTGTAGTTTCTGAGGATAACAGCTATATGAAGGACCAAGAAGCACAACATAATTTAACTGGTTTTTCACCCAGTCATTTCCCCCATGTCCAAATTCAGTTCTGCTCTACTGGCAATTGTTGTGCTAATAATCATGTTAGTTTCTGAGCATCACCACATGCATTACAAAGTAGCACTTAATTAGCAACTTGATTTGAATTAATCAAGGTTTTTTGTTAACTCAGAAAAAGACATAACGATTGGATTAATGTTCATTTTAATTTCCTTTTCCTTTGTGTTTAGAAAGATTTTGTGCCATTCAGTGCATAAAAGATTTTCTATCTTAAAACAACMGTGTGTGTGTGTGCAGCAATTGTTTTAGTGTTGGTTAAAGCAATGAGTATGCTTGGGTTTAAAACACTTAGCATGCAACAAGTTATTAATATTTCAGAAATATAGTCCAGTAATTATGTTATGCTAGAATATTAAAATATTTTTATTGAAATTAGCACGAAAATTTGTTAAATTTTTTATGTAAAAATGTGGATGATCATGACTGTGCACATATGCATGACATATCCCTTTGGACTTAGCATTCCACAAATTGTTTTCTTATTCTTCCACCTTTCACTCCATTGTGACACCATTCTGTTCTTCTATTTAAGTAGCAGGTACTAGAATCTATGTCTAAATTTAAAAAATGATGGTGTGATAAAAAGAAAGGAACCATTTTGCATTTATACTATTTAAGTTTGGAGAATAAAGTGATAATGCAAAAACTGTTTTGAAGGTATAATTTTTTTTAAGAGTTGCTGAATGTCTAATTTGTTAGTGCATCAAAGCTTTTTAATAGAATTGCAGAATGTAAGGGAGGAAGAGTTGTCAAAGATTATCTCGTCCATTTCCAAGCCTTACAGTCACCTGTCCCTCCTGACAGGTATTTGGCCAGTCAGTCATAAAAATGTCATGTTATAGAAACAGTTTGGACACAGCAGAAATACAAAAACTGTCTTTACAGTCAGCAATCATATGTCTGAGTCTTTTTTTTTTCCCATATGAAGATAATATCTGCAGTTAGTCTGATGCTTGCAGAAAATTTTGGTCTTTGCTTGAAAGGGTTTGTACTTTTTGTTTGTCTGGTTTTCAGGAGATACTAGATTGACATGCCTGTGCATGTATGGGATGTATATGATGCTTGAAATTTTCAGACCCAATCTTAAATGCCATGTAAGGGCTCAGGTAGCACTGAGTCCAGAATATCCCCAAAACCTSTTTGCTGAGTGCATTCAAACCTGTTGCATAGTGTATGAACACATATTTCTCTTGGCAGGATCCCAGATAGATGCAATAGTTATACACTTAATTACTGAAAATTTAGTTCCCACAGAGGAAATATGTAAAAGTTACAGTTTTATCTCTCATGCTGCATCCCCCCTCCCCCATGTCTTTTTTTTCTTTTCTTTTTTTTATTTAATTTGATCTGGATAATAAACAATGTGGAAACAGAGAAGGAAAGAAATGAGAATAACCAGAGGTCTACAGAGCATGACTTAAAAGGTGAGATTGACATGATTTTAAGTGTAGTGTTCAAAACTGGACCTGGTTACTCCAACTGCGAATCTTCTTGGTACCAAGTAGAAAGAATTCAGAATTAATTTTTTTTGTATATATACAGGGATCAGTATGAGGTCTACCTTTTCATAACAGCATGGTATTGTAGCACTGCATTCTGGTTTTGATCCAAAATCCCCATTTCTTTTGCTGGAGAGCTTCTGTCACCAGTCCCTTCTCTAGTCTGTGCATTTGTATGGTTGTTTCTCCTTGCTCATAGAACTTTGCTTTTCCCCTATTTTTGAACTCCATCCGTTCTTTTACTTTATTCAGTTTCTCAAAACTTTCATTGGCACCAGCTGTCCCTTTAATTGACACAACTCTGTGTGTGATGTATGTGCTGCAATATGATACACAATGTGAGTGTATCACAGTCCAGGCACTTTTAATGGGCACTCTGTCTGTCCATTATGCAGATTATCATTGTAATTCAGTGACAACATTGAGTGGTTTTGGAACAAGGTCAAAAGGGGACTGATAAWTTGTGCTCACTACCCATTTCCAGTTTAGCAAACACTCAAAGCAGTTACCAAGTTGAGAACCATTTTTTCCTGTCAATTATTCAGCCAACTGATCATGATTTTGTCTAGCTCACACTTCCCTAGCTTTCTTTCAATATGTTATCAAAAACATTATCAAAAGCCTTCCTAAACCCCACATATGTAACATCTATTTCTTGTTCCTAATGCACAGGAGCCATTACCCTCTTACTGAAAAACATATATTAGTTTAGCCTAGTTTTTCCCCCTGCCAATTTCATGTTAGTTATTGCTTATTTTACTGGTAGTTTACCTGTGGAAATAGATTGTCTCTTTTTTTTAAATAGAAATCAATTGACTGGCATGATGCTGTAATTGTAAATGTCTCTAATAAAGAAGATTAATTAAACACTCTTTGCAAATGCCACTAGAGAGTCTATATTTCATGAAGAAAGAAAAGTTAATTCTTCTGGACAGCAGTATGATAAAACAGAGATAAATAAAARATTAGTATCTTTATTTTATTTCAAACTTTTTTTATCTTCTAAAGACTTTTAGATTCCTGTTGGAAGTCAAAACCAACAATTCAGGTTTCACTTTTCCAAAAACAAAGTATATCTCAATTTTACAGTATTGATAGTTACCAATGGGGAGTTAGAAAGTGCAAGTATACAGGATATGAATGAAGACAGAAATTTTCTTCATGGCTGGGACACAAATTTCCAGTGATGCTTTTGCTCAGTAATAAATGTAGATGAATGCTGGAAAAAAAAAGTTAATTGGTTCATAATTTGAGCATTTTTTGTGGGGGGGCTTTTCTCCTTAGCTTTCCTTTTCAAYTGTGTTTTTTATGCAAGAAGGCAGAATTTGTTTCAACAATCAATCAGATGAATGGGGAAACTGAGGCTTATAAGGGAAATGTGAAAAACAACTGTATCAACTGATGGAGCCTCCAGAGAGATYTGTAAAATACTGGACTCTAGAATCAAGTGTGGATATGAGCACAGTTCAAATGAAGAACTATCAACCAAATTCCTTTGTMAATGTTTTTCTCTTCTCCAAAGAGAAAAGCAGTATATAGTATCATTTTGAAAAATTATTAGCTAATTTCTAGGTGCAGTAAAGTATATCATAGCAAATTTATTTATTATTCTCAGGTTAGTAATGAAATACTGTATTTTTTTATATTCAAGTATTATGTAAATGGACCAGATTTTTTTTAGAAACAGGTTTTAGCTTCACAGTTTATATAAGTACTTTAATGCTTTAGGATATGTTACACTGACCTTTGAACAGTTTCTGTAGTAGGTTTGTCAATTTTTTTTAGCTTGAGGTCTATGGAATTCCATTCAGACATTTCAAACAGSTTTCCTTTATTGATGGACAGTGAGATCTGGCACCAGTTGGTACCACCTGTCTTTTTGATCTTTTTTTCCCTCCCTCAGCTCTACCTAATTTACAACTTATTGTTAACAATTAGTCTTTTGTGTATGAGGTTCAATATTGAAAATGTTGAAAGGAGATTTAAGTTTGAAATGTCCATGCAGTTYGACCCTTCTCTCTCTTTGCTTTGATTCCTTCGATGTGGAAAAGGTGACCTGGTTCTCTTCAGTAACTGTGCACTGACTGTTCAGGGCACAGGAAGTGGTTCATGTGTGCCAGGACTGGAGTGCTCTCTTAAAGTCAGTTTGAGAGTCATCATTAGTGGTTTTCATGCTGTGCTGTGCTGCAGTCACTGCYATTGTGGCACCTTGGACATAACCGCAGTCCAATATTGAAGTAAAAAAATTACCTTTTCCCACCTGAATTTAAAGAGAAAACCTGGACAARCCATCTCTTGGCTTGTTACAGATTTGGGACTAGAACAAAGCTTGGGGAAGTAGTTGAAGCAGACCAYTATGCAGACAGTGGTATGTGTAGTCAGTGCTCAGGGATGTAGTGAAGTTTCTGAGGAGAAAGTTTCTAGTGCATTCACTCTGCTGTGTCCTAATAAAGTCAAAATACTTCATGGGAAAAACTTTGAAAGAATGTTGTCTTAGATAAAGAACAAATTGTCTTATGCAGACTTGGTAAGAATATAAGTATCCAGTAATGTATTATCTCCTGAAATTACTTTAAAGATACTAATTTGTTTCATCTGACATATTTTTATAATTTATCTCCTGTCCTCCTTTATCATGCTTTACTTTGACAAGATGCAGGAAGAAGAAAGATGAATTTATTTGCACACAACAGAAATAACAGAAATAATATGTGAAGATTTGGAACAAKAGCAGATCATAAAAMGTCRTCCTTCAARATATGTTGCATTAAATTAGAAGCARGGACTGGGGATTTCTGTTCATTTCAGAAAAACTACTAACATTGARAGTGGCAGAAGTTTATATGCATTAAAGAACCCTGTGCTACAAACAAGATGTTGCACGTAATGTTACTAGTAAAGAATTTGTATTCTGTGTTTTGATTTTCTCAGCTCTGCTTTGATAATGCMAGTAGCAGTTGGTCATTTCAGCCTCAATGTCTCTCTGGCATCACATCTGTATTTGTCTGGCACAGCCTGGTTTTAGGTAGTGGGGGGCCACAGARGTGGCTCCTGTGAGAAGCTGCTGGAAGCTTCCACCACRTTCAGCAGAGCCAATCCTTGAAGGMTCTGAAGATGGACATGGGGCTGGCCAAAACTGGGCCAATGAGAGAGGCTGGTAACACCTCTGTGATGACACATTTAAGAAGAAAATCAAAGCAAAGTCACAGGTTTTGCTTCAAGTCAGAGAAGAGAAGGAGGTGAGAACATGTGAGGGAAACAACATGGTGACACCAAGGTCAGTGGAGAAGGAGGGCCAGGAAGTGCTCCAGGCACCAGAGCTGAGATTCCTCTGCAGGCCATGATGAAGACCATGGTGAGACCATGGTGAAGCAGCTGTGCCCCTGAAGCCTGTGAGGATCCTTGGGGGATGCAGAGATCCACCCACAGCCTGTGGAGGAGTGGGTGGATGCCTGTAGGAGGCTGTGATTCAGTGGAAGACCCAGTGGAGAGAGAGGGCCCTTGTTTCCTAGATGGAGCAGCCTGTCCTTGGAGGATTGCACACATAGAAAGAGAGACACAGGCCACAGCAGATTTGGGAAGAGTGTGTGCCCATGGGAGGGACTCACATTTGCAACAGGRACAGTTTGGCTGCTTCCTTGTGAGAGTGGACCCATGCCAAGGAAGTTCATGGAGAGCTGTCTCCCACAGAAGGGACCCCATGGTATCACAGGGGCAGGATTCCTCTCCTGGAGCAGCAGAGGAAAATCTCAGTGATGAACTGCCCAAAACCCCAAGCCCTGTCTCCCTGTGCTGTTGGTGAGAAGGAGGGAGGGGCTGGGGGGGGAAGCAGTGTTTTCAGGGCTCATTTTAATTCTCATTATCCTCGTCTGATCCTGTTAGTAATAAATTTCATTTTGCAACTAAAGTTGAGCCTATTTTACCCTTGAAATATTTCTCCCAGTACTTATATCACTCATAAAGCCATTGTTAACTTCTTTTCCCTTTTTCCCTCCTTTGCCCAGCTGTGGCAGGGGAGGGTGAGCAAGCAAGTCTGGTGGGTGCCTGACATTGGACCAGTGTCAAACCATGACAACATCATATCAAGTTCACTGCATATTTTATTACTATCTTGATTGTTACACAGGTTTTGCATCATCCAGAACTGGACTGCTGGTTGTTGTCTAAGGTGGAGGAGAGCAAATCTACTAATGCTTGTCCCTGGGAACTTACTATCTGTGTCCAATCTGTTATTTTTCCTTTGTTCAGTATTCACTTCTTCTCTGACATTTGTTTCATTTTTCTCACTTTCAGTGCCAGTTGTGAAAAGACTGTCATCAAGAACAAAGCCTTATATGTAAAGGATAGAAATAATTTGTCTAGTTTAAGAGTTTGAAAGTCTTGTTCTAAATTTATACTCAGTAASTGAACCAGGTACTGTGCAGTCTTGGATTAACAGCTAAGTCTAGTTTTGTGTGTGTGTGTGTGTGCACAAGTGGCACTTCAATTTTTAGATTTTCTAGTGAGTGTTGGAAAAGAACAATATTTAACATTGCCTTTTTGTTCTTGTCAGAAAAATGATGAGAAGTTGAGTCTGCATTGTAGCAGCAGTGTAGCAGCCAGTTGCAAAAGTGAATTTTCAGAAAATACTGACCTTCTAGTTGACAGTGTTCAGTCTGCACATGGAAAACATGAGGAAAGAACACATGAAGCAATCCTGCTAGAAGATGACAGGAATATAGAGAAAGGTAGAAATTAGTAAAAGAAGCTTCAAGTGCTATCATGCTGGTCAGAAGTGGGTTAAAACTTCTTTGTTTTCATTTTTATGGGTATGTATTTTCTCTGAATATGACAATGACATAGGCGTGGTGGACAATTTGAGTAGCTCCAGTTCAAGTAATTTGAAAGAATCTGCTATCAGCAAGATCCTTCAAGAATGAAGTGTACACTACTAAGAGTTGTTTAGTCCAATATATGAGGTTATTTAATTATTTGTCACAAGTTCACAATCTGTTGTTACTTAAGTAAAGAAAATAACTTTGCCTCTGTGACAGCCATGTCCAGTTTAATACATTTGGTATCTCCAAATGGACTTTGTGTAACTTGTCCCCATATTTTCCAGTAGTATCAATAAAAACTGAAATATTATTGGGCTCCTTGAGAAAGAAGGTGGTTTTAAATTTAAACATAAGATGACTAATATTGATAAGAAACAGATGGAAGAGTGTGAAAAAGAAAGTTGAAAAAGGCAAGCTTTAGCTGTCTGGAAGAATTGACTGAATGGAACTGGAGGAATGTGCAGATTTTAATTGGGACAGAATTATGTGACAAAGCACAGCATTAATTCTTTTTATAGTTATTTGGCAATCAAATTGGAAAGCACCAGCGGTGTTGGATGTTATCTTAAGTAATAATTTTTTGGGATTATATTTCCAATTTGAAAATTAAAAAAAAAATAAATTAAAAACCCTAGCTCTAACCACCATGAGTTTACTTGCTAGATTGTGAGCTACCATGACCTACTTATTAAATGCAAAGAGATTCCGATTAGAAAAAAATCAAAGTGCATTTTATACTAGAAAAAAAAAAAAGCTGGGTGTTAGCATTAAGCAAAATTTAAAATTTCCTTTCATAAAATATGGGGATGATTTAGATATACTTTTAAAAGGTAAAGGGAATAGAGTTGTCTGAAGATTAGAAAACATTATTGCTGCAAATGTCCCAGGCTTCAAAAAAAAAATCTAAAATAACATTATTTTATTTGCTTGTAGTCCTATTTGGTAGCTGGAATTWATTCTGTATTTTGTCCCAGGTACTGAAGAAATATGACCTCTTTTTACTGAAGTGTCTAGCCATTAGTGCAGGGCAAATAAATGATTTGCTAAGTCTACTTAAAATCCATTAAAATGWTTTGCTAATTGTAACTGGGTAGCCTGCCAYTCTGAAGGCTGGAGGACCTGTGGTTAGCCAGCCCTGAGATTATTGWCAAAGTTTTCTTAAAAATTAATAATTTTACAAAGCACTTTTTTGTGATCACTTTCTTGTGCTAAGAGAGCAACATGAGAAGGCTGCAGGGTACATGGAAGCCTTGAATAACTGTGGGAAGGGTCTGCATACAATGAAACCCTTGAGAAAAAGCAGTTTCCAAAGACAGAATTTTATTTTGTGTTCATACTGAAGAATAACACATTGTGTGTCTCACAACAATGTAATTCTTTGTGGGCTAGTTCAGCACTGTGCACAGAAATTGGAAGCCTTTGTGTAGTTTGTAATTTGCCACACCCAAAGCATTAGTGGCAATGATTTCCTGGTAGTTAATATTTCTTTGTTAAGATCTAGAGATCAACAAAATATCAGCTTTTCCTARTATTTGAATATTTCTCTGCTATATTGCCATAGTTTTAATTAAATATTTTAAGTGGAAAGATCCAGTTTCTATCTGTCCCAGTAAGTTGAATCAGCATTTCTAGAAGTCATTATCCATTTTTCTCCCAGCACAGAGTCTAATTACTATGAAGATACTTCAGGATTGCTTTTTAATAGAAAAATAACTCTGCAGTGGTACATTCTTAGATCAGYTGTAGTTTCTACTTCATGTTGAAGTCAGTGTTATAGATCAGTTRTAATTAATGCTGGCAAATGTTTCTACCTTTCAGGGGTAAAGAAAAGATAGCTTAAAAAATATAATTTTTTTTTGAGATATGCTCCCTTTAATAATAAGTGGCYAGCAGAGTTTGAATTATCACCCATGGTTTTGTCAAGCATGTCAGCATTACAGGGGAAAATGTGACCAACTTTGATCTAGCTTACTTGGAAACTGCTAACACGAARATGAGAGTTTTAGTTTCAGCTATATTGATGAGGATCATGAAAGGATTTGTCTAATTGTGCTGTCATCACATCATTCTCAGAGAAAATGTGATCATTCTAATTTAAAACTAGGGTGGTTTTTACAAAAGGGTGTGATGTGGTGAGCTGTTCAGTAGCACAGAAGCTGGTACGGATTTGTGAGTGTAATAGGGGTAAGCTTTTTCTTATAGTCCAATACTGTCATAATATTTTTAATGACTTTGCATACTCAGTGTTTMTCAATTATGCTTTAAGAAAATGATTATTCTTCTTAGTATACAATGTATAGACACTGTATTTCTACAAGAAATACAGCTCCTTTAACAACTCCCAAGATTGCCAAGTGCAGGGTGCGCAGATTCKGGAATAGTTGCTCCTGGTACTTGAAATGATTAATCCTACCAGAACAAGATTCTGCACATTTCAGAAGCGTAGAGGCAGCAGTGACAGATGCATTTTTCTTTTCCTGAAGTCATTATAATTTCAAATTATAAAGATTGACAGACGATAGGGACATACTGAGTCAAAAAGCTGTGAAGAATGATGGGATGGTAACAGTTTATTAGTTGCTCTTTTTTTCTTAGTTTAAAATTACAAGGTTCCCAGCTTTACCTTAGCTTAGTCATATAAAAGGGTTTTTATTTGCATTTGGTTTACAGTGTAACCATACCTTCAATTCTGTAGGTAAAACCAAACAGCAGGAAAATAAATATATGATATGTCTTAATGCATAGTAGTCCAGTAGAGATGGTGTATCAGTAGGGAGAGAGTTGAGATATTTAGTTTTTGTCTGGGAAGGCTCTTTTGGACAATATTTTTTGTTTCCCTTAATCATGTTGATTTACATCACATAAATACATTGAAAGACAATTCTGTGTAAAACATGCTGTTAGAAAACYCTAGTCTAAGGACTTTATGTACTTCTAACCTTCTTCCAATATAGAGGTGGCATGCAATAGATTCTTTTCAGAATTGCTCGGCCTTTTCAAGAGATTAAGAAGCCTCAAAACACAATCCTGTTGTGCTGCTGAATTTTGTTTAAAAGTTTTTATCTYACCTCATTATTTCATTAATTAGTTTCCACTATTTGGAGGAATTCCTGCACTTACGCATCCTGTGGCCAATAAGCAAAGACATTGATATTCAGGATTCCTTTCCTGAATTTCTGCAACCCAATAGYATTCAAAGTTACCATAAAAGGAACCAAAGYTACTGAATGAAGACAGCATAGATCTGCCTGAACAATATTCTAGTGATGTAGCTCTAAAAGGGTCTCCCATATCTTTCTTTGAGAAATGCAACTGGTTTACACAGTGCCAGGACTTGAGTCTTGTGCAGGTAATGCTCGYATCCTGCTGAATAACTGGGGATTTCTAGAACTAGGATACTCTCAAAATAGGAGCTCTGCACGTTGTATGTAGCAAGTGATTTGACTCATCACTTAGGTCATGAGTTTAGGTCATCATTTAGCTCCAAATTTAACTACTTTTGAGGATAACAACAAACATATTATGAAACAAACCCCTGTTCAGTAATGTCATTTGTTTTCTGGAGTCTGTAATTTGGGCTACATTGCAGGCAGCTGCCTCATATCTTGAAAGTTCTGTGATCACAGAGATGAGCCTTGTTTGTTTGTTTAATTCAAACCAGTGAATGGATTTGGTGACATTTGTTCTTTAGATAAGATGATTAGATAGTTTAGTAAGTTTTTCAAGTAAGATTGTCTGACATCTGGTTTTCTGCTTTCAGATTCTGAAGAGAAAATTTAGGGAATTTCTTGAAAGTTATTATTGCACTAAGAAACCTATCATTTCACAATGGGCTGTCTGTGAAGAACTTTGGAGACCTTAGTGTTTTGTAGGCTTGCTTTTCCTGATTTGTCTAAGATTTGAGACCTCAGGCTAATGGGATATTGTTGAAGACAGCCAAGATCTGGTTTTCCTATACGATGCCTGAGTTAAGTGTGAAGTATGTTTATGTCAGCTTCTGTTGCTGTACATGGAATCACTGCTAGCAAGAAAAGAATTCAGTTGTTTGCCCTGCAGAACAGTTTAATTAACCTGGTTGGGATTGTCTATTCCAGTGYAGAGTGATTTGAAGGGCAGCTTAGTAAGAGTATTTTGAATAAATGAAGCTTTGAATAAATTTCAGCTTTCTCCTGACCAGATCATTGAGGTGTCATTCAAAAACCCACACCCTTTGCTTCTGTTTCATTCAAGAGATGAACTGAAGTTCTCTGCTGATACAAAATCTTGATTCAATTTTCCTGCCAGTCTGGTGAAACTTGGAAAGGTTTTCAGAGGTTTTGTTTTTTAGATACCATTGCCTTGAAAGTTAAAGCCTAAGCAAAAGTTACTATCTTCTGAGGTTTTCCTGATCTCATATCATCTTACCAGCTCTTTCCTTGGAATTGCCTGTTTAGGTGCCTGCAAGAGGAGAACACTAAACTTTATATCAAAATGTATTTGTATGATTTTTACCAATGWTGATGCATGTTAAGAAGTTAATGTCTTAGAAGTTGCTCTAAATTCATCAGCTGCTAAAGACCAAATTAGCAGTCAGAGAAATTATTTATGCCTCATTTGATACTTATTTTAAAATGTCCTCAAGGAATCTGCATATTCAGAATTCTGCTATTCATGACAGAGAGGCTGATGAGGATTAAAAGCTTTGGCTTTTGCATGTCTTTCACATTCTRACAAGAGTGGGCACAAAACAGGAAAGAGATGGATGGTTTGAGTTTAATTTTCCTTGAGATCATTTTGAACTGAAAAATGCCCTCTTGCAAGGCATTTGAACAAAACATATTGCCTTGCTCTTCCTGTCCTTGTCAAAGGAGTAGCCATGGTAAAAGGAAATATGGTCCAGGTAACCCTGAGCTGAACATCAGGATACACCATGTGCTCCATGACTTAGGTGAGTTAACTTGCCTGCACATCTGTGCTGTTTCTTACTCCCTGGCTGGCTTTGTATGATTAGCATAACTTATTCACAGAAGACTAGGGATTATGAATAAAATCATTAGTGTTCCTTGAGTGTGTGGGTACATGTGTGCTTGCTATATTGATTTTTACATGTTTGAGTCTCCTTGTGTTTAGTTATTAAGTAAATTATTTTCCTGGGTTTTCATAGTGAGTAACATAATGAGATTCCTCTCTCAGATCTAGCTGCTCAGTGGGTCTCTAGCATAATAATAAGCAATAAAAATAGGCCTGAAGGTGTTTACTATTGTTTGGTGATGTTCATCATCTTTATTTATTTTTTTTTAGCATGAATAAGTGTTTTCCTAACTTTAGCATATGAATCAGAAAATATTGCATCTCTGCTGTGTAAGTGGTGAGACAGACTCTTTGGTGTGAAATATCATGCACTTGTAAATACACTCATAAGGCTGCAGATTAGCAAGTCWAATGTGGTGAGTCATCAAACTGATCAAGCAAATTTGGATAGGAGCCCTGTACTGATGAGAGACCAATTTTTTGAAACAGCCAAAGGGTATAGTATTTCAAACCCAATTTTGTATATAAATACTTGAAAAGGGAGGTTGTTTTTTATAAAATTCCAGCAGACAGCTGTGTTCACCCTTAGCTTTCTAGCCAAGTGGCTTTTGTTGCAGATTTTTTTGTGTATGTTCACATTATATATTACAGTATTTGTTGTGACAGTGTCTGAGTTTGTAACTCAAAATCCTTACCACAAGCCACATGACTCAYGTTCACTCAGAGCTTCTACTTTTGTACTTGTGATATTGTGTCTGCATCCTAAGCAGGTAAAATATCTGTTCCTTCAATAGGCACAATAATATTTTTCACTTCCTTCACTTTCTAGGCTGTGGGCACTCTATTTTCTATTTTTCTGTCTCATTAGCAAAGTTAATTGAAGAATTTTTGCTTCTCTGAGGGCCTAGTTTATTTGTTGTTTTGTAGTTCAGCTGCTCTGATCAAATAATCTTTTGCTCTAGCTACCAAAGAATTTAGTATCTATTTTGCTAAGCAAAGCATCAACAAGGRTTAAAATGTTGTTTCTTTTTCTTTCATTCTCTCTCTGTCTCTGTGTCTCCTTTTCAGGGAGACAAATTTGGCCTAAAGAGGTATCATTTCTTTTGGTTTTAAAGTGAAATCAGATTGACAGATGAAAGCCTCCTTCAGATTTTTTTTTTTTTAATTCAGAAGATCTCAGAAAAGTGGGAAAAATATTTCGGAGTTCAACACAAAAATATGTTTGAACAGGAAAAATGTAAGACTGTCAGAAATATGTTTGCTCTGCAGTTGCTCTAGAACTAATATAACTGTGTAACAGGACCAACAATGGGAAAACTAGTTTGTTTGACATAAARTCTTTTTTCTCTTATCTGCTGTTTGAGTGATTAGATGCCTCTGTTCTTGTTTAGTGATAATGTTTGTGATGCTACTAGTGTGGAAAAAAATCTCATGTAGACAAAGATGCAGGCCTTTCATTAAAATACAATAATTGTATGGGAAAATTGTAAGARTATCCTAATCTTGCTACTCAGATTTTAAGTTAGTAGAATTATCTTTTCATTAAACATACACTCCATCAAAATGAGATGCCAGGGTGGTCTCAAATTACCATCCAAATTACCATCAAAAGAATGGTTTACAGGAATGATTTAAGACAAATGCCTAAGACCARTATTTGCTTTAAGGCAATTTCCAAGTGCATAAATAATAGATGCCATCAAACATTAGCTTTCTTTCTACACATTTTTTGGCAGTAGACAATAAATTATTTCAATGTTTACATTWACATTTTATTTCTGAATAGATGTTGGACCAATAAGTGATCTTTCTTTTTCTTCTGTTTCTTCAGTAATGCATCAAACATATTCTTGATCATTAATTCTTCTGATCTCTTTGGCACCACCCTTATTCAGCAATCCTGTTAATTGTTTCTTCATTTCTGCTTTTTTTTCATATCTGGAAAAAACTCTTAAAAGCACTCTTGGCTGCGTCTGACCCCCGAACAATCTTTTCGTTTTACCTTTAACTTAGCCAGGTAAGTATTTATAATGATAGCATTGATTCTTTTCCTGTGTTTCTCATCAGACCCTGTTTGATTCAAATGCAATGTTTTATTTTTACTTTCAGAATGGTCCTTAGCACAGCACCATCCAGTCTCCCATTTTTCACTTGCTTGCCTTACATCTTTTGTCCTGTCACAGTCAGTAAGGACAGCCTCCTGGTGCTTGAGTGTTGAAGAAAGCACATTTCCTTTCTCTTTGCAGAAATTCACTACTATACAAATCTCTGCCCCTCACATAATCATTAGCAAAACTATTTCCTTGTCTTAATYTGTAACTACTCCTTGAAACTGTAGTTTTCCCTACTGCCACAAAAATAGATACAAAGTCTTGCCCTACTTGGGCTATGGAGGCTGCCATCCATCAGGACATCGTGTTTGTTCTTCCAGTTCCCTGGTGTCTGTACCCATTTGTTATTGCTTATCTCAGCTAGTGAAATCTGCAGGCTGGGTAAGTATTTGTCTAGAGTTTAGAGAAGGTTCTAGAAGTGAAACATGTAGACCTGTATTTCTGACATTGAGATATTGTTATCCTGGTGATGCAATACCATTTTTTCCCCCACTTTACTAGTTCTGACCAAGGAAAGTAACTTTTATTTAGTAGAAGTTATTCTATTTTGGAAATGCAGAGTAAACRTAAATTAAACTTTTTGTGACTGAAAAATACACAGTTGTAAGCTATTAAATTTGGACAAATTTCCTTTAGAGGCAACATGAGAAGGAGTCAGGGAATACTGATATTTTATCTACAGTCGTTGATGCCAAACACAATTAAAACTTTTTTCTTTTTGTTTAGTAAGATAGAGATTATGGTGGTTCTGTATCAAGGCTGCAATCAGGTAATTTTGTGCTTGCAAGAAATTCAAACTTTAAATTAAATTAAACCTAATGATTTTCAAGGTTTTGAACACTATTACATTATTCTCCTGTTGCATATAGRGTGTTTCCTCTTTTATTTTTTCCTCTTTAATGACTGTTGATCTGCTTCTGAGAATACCTTCACTCAATACCTTCATGCAGGTTCCACACTAAGACAATTGAGTGTTTGTTCATGATGAGATGGCACTTTCATAGTCTGTCAGTTGTAGCTCTTTGCAGTATGAAATATCATGGTTTTATTTATAATTGTGTTTTTAARTGTTAGAAAAAGAGATAATTGCATTTAACATACTAATATGTTATTTAAGTATCATTAAGGTGCTTCKTAAAAGTATGAATTCCAATAGGGAATCAGTAAGATCTCATGTTAATTGTCATTATCATAGCTAAACTTCTGCTGAATGCCATGGGAATTTCTCTTGTAAAAATAATATTTCATACAGCCCTTGCAAATTATCATGTATTTATACATCATGATTGATGAAATAAGTTTTCCATTTGAAGTACTTTTATTGAGAAGCTTCACATGCCATAAGTTGCTAAGCTGTGATTTCAGAATGCATATTGTCTGAATTAAATAATATTTGAAATAAAAATATTTTGATCAGTTAAAAATATTTTGATCAGTTAAGATATTGATCTTCATAAAAAAAAGTGCTTGTTGTCTGTACTTAGTTCTATTTTACAGCTTTTAATATAAAAACTGTGTTAGAAATTTTAACTATGCAGTACAAATCCAAATTTGATGTCAAYCTTCTGTAGTTTCAGTGCTGTGCAAACAACACAGTTTGAACATAATGTCTGCAAGCTATAATGGTCTACAGAAAAATACTTTAGCCTTTGTTGATATTTTCAGTTCTGTGAGTAATTTGAGTAAATCCATTATCTATTGTCAGTGCTTTTATACAAAAGGATATATACTTTCCTTTTGTATAAAAGTCTTAAAAGCTTTGGTCAAGACTTCAGCAGACTGTTCACACATGTGCCCTTATTTTCTAAATTGTGCTATACTTCTGTATTTAAAAGAAAAAAGACAAGGAACATGGAGTGGTCTGGAGTACATGGACTTCATAGGAACTCCAAAGGTCTTTGAAACACATAGATAGTACAAGTAGACATTAAATCTGGTCCTCCTAGACTTTTAAGTCATATTGCTGCTGTCATACTAGAAAAGAGAAAAAGCTCCATAAGTTGAATAACATGGAAATCCAAATTATGTCCTACTTGGTCATTGTTGTTTGCTGTTATCATTCTAAACATATTTCTATACAGAAAAAAAAAATTGAAGACCTACAAAAGAAAAGGCCCTSATTTATTTACTTTTGGTTTGTAATACAAGCCATTTACAGGAAAAGAGTCACAGAACAGGGAACACTGAAAATGGGAATATTTTCAAAGAAGTAAAGGTTTTATGAGTGTCCTAACATARCTGAAGATTTTAAAGTTATAATGGCAAAGACCATACTGAGTTCTTCTGGGCCTTGAATAAAGCAGTACTGAAGCAGTTTGTAGAGAGGTGAAAACAAAGCAAAAAGAGCTAAATCAAAATTGTTCTTCAGGTGGCATATATTTTAGATTATTATAACATGGCKTCCACTGTCACCTTGAAAAGAACAAACCTCCATTCTTATTTAAGTGACTCCAAAGAAATGCAAAGCTTCTTTTCCTCTTAGTGATAATTAAGAGAAGACCTAGGGAAAATATGTCAAATTGAATCTCACTTGACTATCTCAAGACATCTGCCAAAAGGCAGTGCAACAAAAAACCCCAGCAATATCAATGATGTTGTCTTTCTGATCCTTCTAGAAATGTGTCTCCCTGTGGTAGGGAAGGTTGTTTTCTGTATTGCTTTATTTCTGTGAGAGCACAATTCAGATCTGGGTGGTCTTTAGACACTAATATTTGTGAATGTCTTTCTTCTTATTAAAGTGGCCAGCACAGAAATTCATCAGTAAAAAAGTAATAGTTCTCCTGTGGAATAGTTAATGTTGGTATTTGGGTTTGATCACCCTATCAGTAAAATTTTTAATCTTAATATAGGATCACTTTGGAAAAAAATGAAAAAGAAGTTTCTGTAGTTGTAAATTTATACATAAGACTTGATGACCCTCAGGGTGTTTCTGTGAGAGTWAATGTTAGAATATCTAAATTAGCCTCCTAAGTGTAGTTGTAGATTAGATACAATAGTAGTTGTAGTTGTAGTTAAATACAATTAGAGATAATTGTATTTAAGAGAGGTAAAGGAATGCTAGTTGAAGTTCACTACTTTGGCCAAAGTTCTTTGCTTAACTTCCAGGTCTAATAGTCAACTTGGAAAGATTGTTTTTTGAACTAATATTCTTGAGTGATACACCAAATGTTTTATAATGGAAGTCTGCTGATAAACTTTTATTTAATCTCTGGGCCTGACAATGTKTATGACTTTAATACACAAGATTAAAAGTCCTAAAAAATAGTTGAATTGAAATTGTCCATGTCAGACATATTATTAKAATGCTTAGGGTAGAATGAAAATAAATTTCATATCATCAAAATATATAAAAAACAYATTGTGTTACTCTATGCAAAAAATCAGTTAAGAAAATTATGTTTATCATATATCTAACCTTTTGAATAAATGTGACAAAATTTTAACAATTGTTAAGGTACATTAATACTGCTTTACTCATGGAGTAATTTAGTGATTCAGAGAAAGGGATTTTCTTTTGAMACACATTGTCACATACATTGTCCAAATTTTTAACATTTTAGATTATCCTTTTATCGTTCCCAGCATTGTTGGGAAAAACAAGTCAAGCATTTCAACTTGGTATTTACATCTACAAGTTTTAAACACTGTATGCTATTAATGTACTAAGGCAACAAAGTGAGCTGCCTCCTGATTTTACTCTTGTCATCTGCAGCTCCAGCAGGAATTGCTGTATCACAAAGGAAGGTGCATCAGATCAGTGACCCTGTTCAGCAGATTCTTATTCAGYTGCACAAAATTATCTTCATCACTCAAGTATGCATTACTGTTGCTTCTGACATTCTGTACTTTTTAGTCATTTGCTGTTGTCAAAATGATGTTACTGCAAAGTGCTGCTAATTTAGTTACTGTTCTTTAAAAACAACAGAACTTGACATTTTTGCAGATGGCAGGATGCTTTAAAAATATATCATTAAAATAAAGACCAACTTTGAATATTAGTATGTGGAGGATGGCAATAATTGAGTCATATGAAAAAAAAAAGCTGTGGCTCGCCTCAGAAAATGAATTGTACAATAAAGTATTTTTACAACATTCTGTCATGCCAGCAATATGGCTACTTAAGGTGACAATATCATATACTGACATGGAGAGTTAATAAACTGCTTTCCTCTGTAGTAATAGTTTTAAAATAACTTTGAAGTTATATTKTAATTATCAGTACACAGTAATACCCTCTTGGCAGTTTTAGTGCAATAGACAAAATCCTGAATATGTTAACTATTTTGAAATGTCAGATATTTGTCAAATTTGAGACCTGTTTTAAAACTAAGTTCAATTGTTTCATAGTGAGAGAGGGTTGAAGTTATTTAATGCTGATTCCAAAGCAAAAATGGAGCTGAGCTGATACAAAATCTGCCTTGAACTCYCACCTAAAAATGGGATCAAAACCTCTTTTTTCTGCAGAAAGGTGGTTACCATGCAGCAAATTTGAAAAATTTGCTATTCTGAAATAAACAGCTTTTTCTTTYCCAAAATAAAGTGTTTACATTTGAGATGTGATGTTTATCACCTTAGGGCTTTTGAGATTGATCAGCCAAATTTGTTTGGTTTTGTTTAGAACAGAATAACATAATTGAACTTGGGTGTGCTTTACAGGTTTCTCTCTTTTTGTTTTTTTTCTTTTTTTTTTTTTTTTATTTGTCAGGCTTATCCAAACAGGTAATGCAGAATTAAATTATCAGAGACAAAGGAAACAAACATTATTTAAAGTAACTGGAAATTATGTCCTTCTCCTATCAGCAGAAATGAGGCAGTTCAGTTTTTATGTGGTGTATTAGGAGTCTGTCCAMGGTGCTCATTAGTGAACCTATCCTCTCTGTTGAGGAAGGTTTTCTCAGGTGGCTTACCAATTAATATGAGTTATTGTAATGTGGATGCTCAAGAACTTAGAACTAACAGCAACTCAAAAACTGKCTCAGAATTGACCACTGAAGCAGTGGCAACAGCTTTTCTCTGATTTCAGAGGAACCAGAATCCATACCTGTACTTGTTTACTATGTTCCATATGCCTCCCTTGCACTTGTTTATGTTCTTTTAAATCTAAGGTTGAGTATTTTTTACAATACATGGCTGTTTTCTCAAACTGTTACATATTYCAGCTGACAGTTCTAAACTTCAAGAAAGAGTTCTTGCCTGTTAGTTCTTGGCTGCCAGCAGCCTTCCCTGTTTCCATGGGGACAAGAATCAGAGTGATCTCTGGGAAACAATGTAAGAGAAAGCTTTTTCAAAAGCATTATGTAAATACTTGGCCTTTTTTTTTTTAACTGATCTGACAACTGATGTCATTAAAACAAAAGCTAAAACTGAACACTAGTGCCCAAGGCAACTCCCAAGTTTCCCAAGCACTGGACTTATTCTTTACCATTTCTGCTTCAAAATATCCCAGTATCCCCATAGTACATTAGCTACACACAATTGATTGCAGTGCTAGGTAATCCACAGAATATGTTGTCAGCCTTCCCTTAGGCATCATTTTTTTCACTCTCTTATAGGCTAAGGAACATTCAACTTCTGACTTAAAGCATACGTGTAAGGCCTTATGTGCATGGAAAAAGAGTAGTATCTGAATGTAAAAAAAGAAAAATCTGCATGCCAGCAACTGKCTGGAGAAGTCTTTTGTGCTTAGCATGTGACTTTGATCCCTGGTTTGTCAGAGCAAATCAGGACTCCTGTGAGGCCAATAAAACCACTCTGGATTTATAGCTAAGAGAAGTCATTTGTTCCAGTGGGATAAACATCTTTATAATGTGGACTATGTCGGTGTTTGAATGTGAATCATTAGGGGTCAGCCCCTCCCTAAGTAGTCAATAAGCTCCCTGAACTCACTGCAGTGGCACTYCATGAATTTACATCAATGAAGTTATTATAAAGTGTATACTAAATGGTAGAAAATCATTGTTTTTCAAACAGTGTCTGCAGGTRTAAACAACTAWAAAGAAACAGCATAAGGGATWAATTCAAAAGGCYAGTAACATACCATMATATGGTTGTCAGAGTKGGTTGGAGTCATTGCAGTGACCAACAGCTGAAATTGTACATTTACTGTTGAARCATAAAAATTATTTTAAAGGAAAGACATCCTTTGAACTCTCTATTGAAGACTTTAAGTACAGTAGAGTATGATTTCTGGGGTTTTTGACTGGGTTTTTATTTTTTRTAAATATTGATGAAAGGTGTGTTATTTTTCAACCAAAAAGATACAGGAGGARAAAGTATATGAAATCAGTTATGCTTTATAGACAAATKAYATCCCTCAGGAAGCCTAGAGCAAAMGGGATGCACTGAAGTGTATTAAGACCCATAAGGACCTTAAAAGAGGCAATTGAAGCCATTCTATGCATATTGAATGAAGGTCTAAGCTTCTTGATATTCCCTTAATTTCAGATGGAGCGACTCATTATAGCCAACATGAAATCTAGTGTAATGTTTTATGTGCTTGATCTGTAGAAAAGTGTCCCAAATACTAGCACTTTGATCAGGGAGGCAAATCTGGTATTACAAGTGTTAGGCTAATAATTATATTTACCTTCAAGACCAGAGGAACTGAGTTACATGGTAAGCTTATCCTRACAGAATGGGCAAACAAAGGAGCCTTATTATAATATGCCATTAAGTCAAGTCTTATGCTGTTGTTTATCACCATATCATTAAATATCAGTGTTTCCTTTTGCAGTGTAGCTACATTTCTCAATAATGGCACTTCTCAATAGGTCATTTTTATGGCAGGTGTTAACTGATTRGTGAAAGTGTATTTCTTTGTTTCATGTAGGTTTCTCCAGCTTTGCAATGCAACTTAAAAAGGAGAATCACTGAGAGATTCAAAAAGTCCCTCTTCAGTCAACAGAGCAATCCTTGTAATCTGAAATCAGAAATCAAAAGGTGTGGTTGACTATTTACTACTTGTGTTTGTTTGTCTCTCTTTCTATTCAATCATGCTATTGATATTACTATCACAAAAATATAAGTGTTAATAAGTTAATTTTCAARAAGAAATCTTTAGTAATCTCCTTAAGTAGGAAGTTTCTGCAGGTTGGTTTCAAGTTTGTGTATTGTCATTAGAACGCTTTCTGTAAATGGAAAAGACCTGCTGGCTCCTAATACACAAAACCAGACTTCATCTCATCAGAGCTCAAAAAGACAAGAGGAAGGGCAGTGTAACTAGAGGTTATGTAAGCTCTTAATTTATGCAAGCTCTTCTTGWTATGTTAATAGTTCCTTAATATTTTTCATATTTTTTCCTGTACTCCTACTCAAACCAATAATCCTAAGAAAGCAGTGTCCCAGAGTACCTTGAATATAACCTACTTTTCTCCCGTTGTTGCACAGTGTGTCAGCAACATTTTAGTGTCATCAATTTAAAAGTACTGCAGATTTGTAAGAATGGCAKGAAGAAGCATGCTTGCACGTTTTCCACTGACATGCTGGATGCTCTCCAACATCTAGAGAAAGATCTAATGACTAATATCAGCATTTCCAAATGTTCCTTCAAAATCTCCTGAGAGGAATGTAATCAGCAAAGGATTTGAACTTTACTTCCTTGGCATCTGTGTACTRTGGGAGACTGAAGCTAAGATACTTSAGTTATGAATTGATGATAAAGCAGTCATTAGATATATTATTGTGCCTAAAATTTGATGACTAAGGTGACTAATTGTCATTCACATAAATCTCCTCTCTAACTTATTTCATTATCACCTCCTTCCCCTGAGATAAGGAATCGTCTGTGTCATTGTTTGCTACAAAACAGACTGGCCTCAAATGTGGGACCCTTCCTTTGCTTTTGTAATAATTAACCTGAGGTGCTAAAACTTYCTGGAAGGTGGCACATTGGCAGTGCATTAAAAAGGCAGTTAAAGATGCTTCTTTCTGAGCTATCAGTTTCATGCTGTTCAAGTTGGGCTTTACATAAAAAAYCCCTGTATTTCAGCCATAACATCAAATCTAAGAAATGCCTACTCATTTTGTATTGAGTTGATGTTTTCAGAAAAGAATGCCCAAAAATTTGGGAAGAAAAGGAAGTGTTTATTATAAAATTAGCCTAATTTTCAGGTGTCCACAAATAAAGGAAATTATTTATAAATGTTATCAACTGTAAAATTGTGTTAGTTTCAAAACTATTGGATTTAAACCTGCAGAAAAGGGAAGAAATACTCTATTTAAAAAGTAAATGGTTTTAAATTGTTTTAAATTGAAAATGTTTGAAATGTTGAATGCAATTCTGGGTAGTCTACCTTGAAGGAAGTAGTTAYATTCTACTAATGGAAAGCAACAAAAAAAAGTGCAGTTAGAAGGATGGCGAATTGATAAGCATAAATGTTACATAATTTACCAAAAACAACATTGTAAATATACTGGGTGACACGGATATAATTTGGAGGTGATAACAGGAACATAAACAGAGAAAATAATTAGGTTGAACTCTTACAGCAAATGTTGTTATGAAGTTGTACAATTTCTGGAAATAAAATTTAAAAATAATRGGTTTTTAACTATGCCAAATTAGAAAACCTAGTAAGAATTACCAAAACACCATTCCTCCACTGRTCAGTGATGGGGTAAATATCTTCCAACAACAGAGATTCTTCRGTTTCTGTAATTGTACAAGTGTTGTCATGCTGCAGAAATGCATAACTGAAATTTCTCTCCTGCACATGAACTGGTCCTATCAGAGCTGTTACCAGTGGATATTTTCAAGWCTAGATGTTTTTAAGTTTAATGTCAGGATCTTTGCTCATATAGTTAAGTAGTTGACCTGACTTTCAGGTTTTGAAAGTGCTGGGATCCCTCTAATAGGAATTATACCACTTGAATTTTGGCTAACAATTTCACTTGAAGCCACAGTTTTTAAAAACCAGAGTCATCAGCTGCTTCTCTCATAGGTTAAAGATAATACACTTTCCTGTTTATCTTCATACAAATGTATAGTTTTTGACATTTTATTCTGATCATCTGAAGAATTCAGTGCTTTATTCTAAGTGCAGTTTGAAGTGTTCAGTGTTTCTGGAGAGAAAAAGGTAGCAAAAAAAAAACCACAACTCACAATTGTGTTCACCACTTCTTCATTTATCTGAAAAGTACTGAAATTTCTTTTGACTTCTGATTGCACTGGGAAACATAGGAAAAGGTGAGATGCCTCCTGGAAGTCTGAAGTTTTGGCAAATGGGAAGGATGGATGCTTCAGGTATCTTTTTTTCCCCACTTTTTGTTTCCCTAGCTGCTGCAAGGTTCTCCTGAACTGATTGAACCCAGTATCTTCACAGCAGATTGCCACAGGGGTGCATCTTTCTTCAGGTGGAAATATGTTGCTTCCAGATGATAGAAAAGGTAAACAAGGCATCATAAACTTCTGTAGCAGCATATATATTTCTAATAAAATGYATGGTGTTGAAGAAGAAGGAATTGCTACTCCAAGATCAGTCTTTAAAGACAATACAGTTGTGTTGACCATACTGATTTTCTGGGGGGTTTGRTTGGTTGGTTTTGGTTTGGRTTGTTGGTTGGTTGGGTTTTGTTTTGTTTTACTTAATTCCTGGCAAGATATACAGTTCAGCAGTACTGGAGCTTTCTACTGATTGAAGAGAGTACACTTTGAAATTATAAAGAAATAYCAAAGATGCAAATAATTTATGGTTCATCCATGAAAATTAATAGAAATGGTTGYAACTGAAAATTTCATACTTAGGATTTACCTGTCCTTGCATGTGATTTTTAAACCAATTGTGTTTAAACCCTTACAGTGTTCTTTTGTCACGTTTGAAACTGTTGTAATGAGTTGATTTAATGACATAGCTAGATCAAGCCATACAAACTTGAGGAGGGAAAAATGTGCACACACACAAATATATATATATATATATATATGTGTTTATACTTTAGAGAATGCATTAATATATCTGTCAATTCTAATTTGGACTAATGATACTCAGTGAGGCAAATAATTAACACCGTGTATAATCAAACCTACCAGCTGTGGCATCCCCCAGGGTGGAGAACTACAATTCCTGWTTCAGAGACTTTTTTCATCATGGAATTTTTTGTGCAAGCATGTATTTTAGTAATTGTGCCATTTACATTCTTCTAAATACAGAAAAAACTGTGTTGCAATCTATGGACTGGAGGATACAGTAATGTTAAAGTCTGTGGTGCCAGAAAGAAGAATGAGAAACTTTAGTTTTGATGGCCTTTGTGYTGAAAGTAGCATATCTCTTCCACAGCTTCTTGCAAAAAGCAAAGTTAATACTAGGTGTCAAGGCTGATATTTGAGTAGGAAATGAGTCCCTAACAATCACTTCAAATATGAGCATTATTTTGTTCCTGGAGACGATAATGCAATTTGTTGAGATGCTCATTATCTGTAATTTTTGAGTCTCTTAACCTGCAGACAATACTTTTGTCTGCTGGCTGTGTGCCCTTTCCACTGTAAGTGGGGAAAAAAATAAGAAAGTTGCATTTTTGAGTTCTGTTACATTAAGTCTTTAAATTATTTTTCATTGGTTAGAATACTTCTRTAATGTGTGTGCATCAAATGTTCATATCATGCCATAAAATGACCCCACCTTTTCAGGGGGTCATTGTGCTCAGTGGGAATTACTGATCATGAAGAATCTATCTTGTCATTGGATTTGACATGGAATTGCTAAGACACCAATAAGGGAGCCTAAATCCCAAATTCAATAGTATAACRTTGCTTGCCTTTTAGTTAAAAGCATTCTTGGCACTTCTGGCATGGCAGAAGGGATGACATTTGAGCAGTTGCAGGTAAGCTGTATATTTACCTAYATGTATTCATTTATTACTCTTAATGAACATAATTCCTTGAAATTAATTCTTTCATTTTTTAGACACTAATTGGAGAGGTTCTAGAGGAAAGTGGTTATTACAGCTTCTCTTCCAACAGGTCCATCTAGTCAATTTAAAATGGAAAGGTTAATTATGATGTGCTAAACCCAAATGTACCATCTTCCTGTTTATGTGACTGCAATTCACTTTAAACTTAGTGCAGTATGTGGTTTATTATAATACATGGATACATGGAGACTGGCAGAAATGAATGTGGGACATATTGGCTGCTCTCAGCAGCTTTTTTTGGCCACATCTGTTTTCTTCGTTCAGATGAAAGAGTTGTACAAGTGTGGCAGCAATTTCCTCACATTTTTTTCCCACATAAACTCACATCTGAACAAAAGGTTAATTGCATAGAAGTATATTTTATTTTAATGCTCTGTCATTACAGGGTTTAAAGGTTAGAGCTGATATATTTAGCAAAATATTTGAGTACAGCACAAAAGCCAGTGTAAGTGTTTGCTAGTACAAAAGTGCAGGGGGTGGAAAAAATSTGGTGGTCTTTGAAACTAGGCAAATGCTTTGTCCTCAAGCTGGKATATCTTTCCTGCAGGAAAATTTTGACACAAGAAAGAAAATATGTCAACTATATAATTTTTCATGTTCTTCACCCAATATCCTATTATTTATCATCTCAAATATTCTTTAATGCAAAAACCATTAACTACTTCAATCAAGTAAATCCATTCTTATCTTTACATTAATCACTATTTTAAAATTTGGGAGGCTGCAGTTAGGATTCCTAAAACAAACAAACATAAACCCTACCCACCCCTTGTCCTCTCTATCATAAGTATTAAGAGTTTTAAAGAATTTATAGTTCCTGGTGCTTCAGCAGTATTTTTCAGTTATTTTTTTATCTCTGCAAAGTTTTGGTATGATTGAAGCTTGAAAAACTTGTTTGTCTGACTATTTCTATAGGCTACTCATTAAACTGGTATTTCAGCTTGAATGTGTCTTGCAGCTGCCAGCTCWAAGTATTGAAAATCATGATTCAACACTCCCAAAATAAAATAATGGTTCAGTCTTTAAACCTTCAGGGTGTACTTGAATTATGTTTACAGATTATTTTTATCCATGAGGTCTAACAAACTTGTTTATAAATGTTTTCAAGTATTTTAAATTTTTTGCCCTAATGACAAGCTCCCAGGATTTGATGTTATAGAAAAAGTATTGCACAACTTATGAAAAAGAAATCAAAAAGACATCAAGGTCTACCAAGTCCTATTATAAATGTATAAATGTGTTGTAGCTTTATAGGCATTTATCTCACAAACAGGCTAGTTAAAARTGTCTTACTTTAGTTAAGTGTAATGAAGGAGGTGAATATGCTGAGTATGGACTTCAGTGATTTTTTTTTACAAGAACTACTACAGAGGTAAGGTACCTATTAAAATCRAAATCATAATGTATCTCATTCGGAAAGGACTTGTAAGGATTGAGTCCAACTCCCTGCTTCTCATAGGACTTCCTAAAACTAAGCCRTATGAMCAAGAGTATCATCCAGATACTCCYTGAGCTCAGACAGGTTTGGTGCTGTGATCACTTSCCTGGGGAGGCAGTTCCAGTGARGAACCTTTTCCTCATGGCCAATCYCAACTTCCCTTAGTACAACTTCRTTTCATTCCCYTGGGTCCTACTGCTGTAWATGTAATTACTGAAATGTAGAGCATAATTCAAGATTGCAGGCACCTATGCTGGTACTTTCAACATAKGAGTGCCACAGAAATACACATGGGACTAACAGCTGTGAAATAATTAACTGTCTTTTTTTCCTGATTTATTCAGGACTTTTTTTCTGCTCTGCTGGAATTCCTTAGAGAGTAGTTGTTCTGCAGAAAACTGATCTGAGATTCTAAATCTTTAAAAATGTTATTTTAAGGGAGGCATAAAGGAGTTATCTTTCATAGCTACATGGGATGACAGTGTAGTATAAGGAATTCTTCTYGGTCCTGCAGAAGGAAATGGGTGAAAGAGCAAACAGTACATTTCAACACGTATGCAAGGTCTGGAGAAGGCTGGGGATATTCATCCTTAATCACACTGGTGGATGTGCCATGTCTTTGATTTTTCACAGGAGCACAGGAARATTGGAAAGCACATTTTGTTTCCCCTGAGTCATGCAATTTCTTGAGCAGCACCTGTAGYGTGTTATCCACAATCAGTGCTGATCTGTGTTTTCTTTGTGGGATTTGTAGCAAAGACAAAATTGATTTTAGAGTGAGTTTTGGAGGAATGTAGTGAAATCTCCTCACAGGTGTGAATCTCCTTAGAAGCTAAGATGTATGYTGTCTAGATTTTGTTGGGKWTTTTTTTTAATTGCTYAGATTTGTTAAYGGTGTGCACAYAATGGCTATTGCAGATTTTGCCCAACTCCACTGCATGTGTGTCACTACAGCATGTCCCGGCTTTAGCTGGCAGATACAAGACAGTCAYACTGCAGCCCTGTTGTTGGTCTGTCACCAGCAACTTGTTCTTTCACTATGCTTTTTGTGGTGGATTGACCATGGCTGGATGCCAGGTGCCCACCACAGCTGTTCTGTCACTCCCCTCTGCAACTGGGTGGGGGAGAGAAAATGTAACAAAAGGTTCATGAATCGAGATAAGGATGGGAGAGACATCACTCACCAATTCCTATCATGGGCAGGACAGACTCGACTTGGGATATTAGCTGAATTTATTACCAATCAGAATCAGGGCAGGATAATAAGAAGCAAAACAACTCTTAACTCCTGTCTCTCCTTCCTGGGCATTACCTTCTCCTCCAAAATGACTGGGAATGGGTTTTACAGTCAGTTCATCCTAGGTTGTTCCTGTAATGTTCCTGGTGCTGTTCAGGGAGAGAAGTCCTTCCTGTGCTCCACTGTGGGGTTGCTGCCACTGGAGAGAGTTCTCTACAATCCTCTCCAGTTTGAGTGCTTCCCATGGGATGCAGTTCTTCACAAACTGTCCCAGTGTGGGTCACTTTTCCATGGGGTGGAGTCCTTCAAGTACAGCCCTGCTCCATTGTGGGTCCTCCACTGGATCACAAGTGCTTCCAGGAAACCTGCTCCRGTGCTGGTTCCTTTCTCCATGGGTCTTCAGATCCTGCCAGGAGCCTGCTCTGGCACAGGYYTCCCATGGGTTCACAGCCTCCTCTCARGCATTCACCTCTCYRGTGTAGGTCTCCCCCACAGGCTGCAGGTGGATCTTTGCACTCCCATAAATCTCCCTGGGCTGCAGGGACACAGCTGCCTCACCATGGGCTGCACCACAAGGCTGCAAGGGAATCTCAGCTCTGATGCCTTAAACACTTTCTGTCCTCCTTCTCCACTGACCTTGGTGTCTGCAGAGTTGTTGTTCTCACATATTCCTCTCACYCTGTTCTTCTCTGAGCACAACTAAGTCTGAATAATAACTTCTTTTCCTTTTAATCTGTTATCACAGAGGCATTATCGCCATCTCTGATTGGCTCAGCCTTGGCCAGCAGCAGTCCTGGAGCTGGCAGGCATTGGCTTGTCAGACATGGAGGAAGCTTCTGGTAGAAGTTGCTTCTCACAGAAGCCACTCCTGTAGCCTTCCACTACCAAAACCTGTCCATGCAAACCCAGTTTGAATACTATTGTTTGCTGTGATGCWTAATTATGTTTGGTTCCCCTGTCACTGTTAATTGTTTCCAAGACAAGGTTCTACTCCCAAATAACTTGTATTTTTTCCTCCAGAAAACTGACAGACTATGCTTTAGCCTTGGCTGTCAAAAACATGTCTATATTTCCAGAGAACATGYCCTGTTTTCTGAAGTGTGCTCTGCTCAGTGCCATTCAAAGCTTTCAGAACTTAAGCAATTTTTTTTTTGCTGCTCAGACTCTCCCCAAATAAGCAGGGTGCAGTTTCCATAGCTGTCCCATATTGAATGATTCATTTGGCCAGCAGACACGAATCATTAGGTTTCATCTCAAACTCTCCAAACAACATAAGCGAGCTAGAAGAACAAATCCATTTCCWGAGCTGCACTGCAAGTCACTTATCGGTGTCCACCATTACCCAGCTTTATTCTGTCCCAAAGTAATTGGTTTGCAGCCCTCACAGCAACATCCCATCAGCCATTCTTGCCTAAAGCTGTTTTGAGCCTGGCTCTGCTTCCTCTCTTTTACATATGGTGAGACATTTCCGAAGCAACTGCAAATTTTCCAGCAGGACCTCAATCCATCCTGTGGATTTCCTGTGATTCCCCTTCTTAGGAAAGTGTTCACAGAAGAGTTTTAGAAAAATGTACTTAGAATAAGGAATATCTGWATGTTGTTCACTTTAGCGACATCTAGGGCAGTACTATTTTTAAACTTACTTATGTTAAGTTAAAAGCTTTTAGTTTAGRCTGGGTTTTTTCATTTTGCATGTTGTAATGATGCAGCATGTGTGGGTCTTTCCCAGTGGAAACAGCATGACAGTGCTTCTAGCAGGAAACAAATTGCCTTCCCTTCGGCTCATAATATGTTTCTAGCTTGTCTAGCAGAAATGAGAGGGAAAAGAATTTCAAGGGCTCAAAAGTCCTTAGAAGGCATATCAAAACCATAAATTTGATTTGTGAAATTGCAAATGTTTAAAGATGTTTTTTTCATTTTAGGGCCAAATTTCTTAGCCTTTTCTGACCCAGTTGACATTGASATTGTCCATTCCATGTATTGTAAGGCTACAAGGTGAATCCTGGTTTAGAGCAAAGAACTGGAATTTGTGCYATGACTAAAAGCTCTATTAAATGTAGAATAACCAGCTAGATAACATAATAATGCCATCTTCTACTTCACTGTGGAACACACTTTATAGAGAAAATTCTGAAAATATGYTGTATTTATTTTCTTGTTTGGGCAGTTTATTTGCATTGTCTTTCTCTCCCATCACTGTTGCCTCTTGCTGTGCCCTTCTGAAATTAATATAAGATGGGAAACCAAACCTTAAGTGAGGTGATGACATGAAAACTGTAGTAGGATAAATAAACTGTCTAAAGAGTTAAAAATAATTCAAGCAACTTGATTGGGTGATGAGAGAAACATGAATTCTTTAGAAACTGACAGCTTTGTAAGGATAATGTCATGCTGCGTTTCCCCCCTTATTTTCATTATAGTAGTAATTTCTATCTCAATACCAGTCATTTCATGGGGATTAATGACCAGCTGAGGATAATGACCCTCAGCTTTATCTTGTATAATCAACTTGTGCCCATTTGTCACTAATCTCCTGAAATTACTCAGCACTCCAATTGTATTACTTATTTATACAGAAATTTGGTAAACATGCATAAAAAGACCCTGTAATGTTTCCAAATTATTCTGCTCACATCCATTGTGYCACTCATTCTCTTTTCCACCTTCTGATTTAATATTATACTGCACAAGAGGCAAGCTMCTTATTTGTGAGGCTATTTATGAATAAGGCAGTGAATACTAGTTCCAAATTTTCATCCTGCTTTTTTATATTAAAGTACATGTGTAATATCCAAATTCGTGCAGAAATCTATTTTTAATAAGCTGCCTAAAGAGACCTAATCCAAGCAGAAACTCAKTTATAAGAAAAAATGCAGTGGTCAGAGGCAGGAGATGTGTTCAGCTGAGTGCTGTAGCTCTCTTGTGGTTTCACTCCCACACAACCACTCGCTCACTTCCCTGCAGTAGAACAGGTGAAAGAATTGGAAGAATAAAAGTTAAAAAGCTCTTGGCTTGAGGTGAAGATGGTTTAATGAGTAAAGCAGAATCTGCACCTAAAGCAGTGCAAAAGAAAGTATTCATTCTCTGCTTCCCAACACCAGGCAGGCCTAGCCATTTCCAGGAAAGCAGGACTCCATCATTTCTCATGACTGCTTGGGAAGACAAGTGTCATRACTCCAAATATAGCACCCTGCCCTTCCCTCTTTTTTCCTCCAGCTTTTATTGCAGAGCATGCTGCCATGTGCTGTGGAACATCCCTTTGGTCAGTTGTCCTGGCTGTGTCCCTTTCCCAGCTTCTTGTGTCCTCCCAGCCTAAGCATTGCGGGGGTAGTGAGGGATGCAGAAGTGGCCCTGGTAAAAACTATGTGTTGTTCAGCAATAGCTAAAACACTGATATGTTGTCAGCACCATTTTCAGTACAAATTACTGTGAAAGAATTTAACTCTAWCCCAGCCAAAAGCATACAAACTCAAATGGCCATGTCTGTTCGAGAGGAATGCTTCAACATTTGTTTTGGAGGAAGAAAAATGGTTGCAGTGCAAGTAAGATTGGAAGGAAACAGGCTTTATAATCAAATGCATATGTTGATATGTTGTCACGCATAATTTCTTAATTTTCTTCAGTGAAACTTATTCCATTGTTACTGACATTTTAGAAATAGAGAAGCAACTAATTTTGTCTKTAGAAAGAGCTATTTCATGAAGAGCAAAACTGTCAAGTCTGGCTCTAATGATAGCTATACATTTTTAACTACTCAAAGAATATCTCAAGGTATTATCCCCAGAAGGATTAGATAGCTCAGGAATGACAACAAATTCCAAACTGAGTGTGTTTGAGGCAGCCCTCATTTGTATTTGGTCTATGGTCCATAATTCAAAAATAGAAATGCATTAGTGGAGCTTTTTCTGCCTGCAAATTTATACCATGTTAATTAAGTATTCTTCAACATAATACACCTCTTTAATTCTGTTAGATGGCTAATGGATTCAAATTTGTACTTCGTTTAGTTAATGTTTTTTTAATGTTCTAGAACATACTGAACGTGCCAATAGATGACAATACACAGCTCCAACACCCCTGTAATCTAAAGTAGATCTTTTGACTTGATGATATCTAGGTGATTCAAGACATTCTGCTACTTTTTATTCTTGCCTGGAACCATTTCCATTAACGTTGCCAGGTATCTGTTAATTGTTTTCTTCTTCCAAAGGGTTGTCCATGTAGATTCCTAGTTCTCACACATACAAAAGATTGTTTTGGCCAGCAAGTCATACCAGCATTCTGCTTAATTATCCTTCTCCCAAAGGAGGAAGAAAAGTTTGCCAAAGCACAGAAGAACTTTATACTATTATTGTTGCCATTATTACTGTTGTTATTGTCATTGTTATTATTTTACTATTGTCACTACATCATCATCATCATCACTACTAAACATTCATGGCTGCAACAGCCTTCCATTTACCCCCGTGCAGTTCTGATGGCTGCCAGCTGAGGGTCTGTGTGGCACTCTGAGTTTCCAGTCTATTTCCACAGACCAGCACTCACTTCACCTTCTGAGTCACTAAGAGGCAGTATTGGCCTATCTTTCCTAAGTCACAGATCCTGCAGAAATTAAAAACAACATGAAAACCTGGCGTAGCAATTGATCCTAGCTTTAATTTCTTCCAACTCCTGGGGTTAGACAGTGACTAATATTTGTCACATCGATGAATACAGAGTTCCAATGACAAACATTTAGCCATGAGATGGTTTAAAAGACACTTGCTGGACAGGGTTCACTGCTGCACATGATGATTGTCACAGTGTGCCTTTTCACACTTGCTAGAGAAATAATTTTAACCAAATTGTTACAGCTGCACAGATATAGGCTACATTCAGAAGATAAATGTCCAGGCTTCATGGTAATGGTAGAAATCTAAAGAAATGATGACTTATAAACTAGGAAAAATRTGTGCTTTGGATTCTAGGGTATTACAGCTCTTCACATCAAAATCAAATGGTCAGGTGTGAAAAACCTATTGCTAACTATATTTTTAGAGAATTGCAGAAATGTTCTGGTTATTTCATGGGTGAACAACAAAGAGAATTTGAAATTTTTTTCCTGGTATTACAGTACCACARCAAGACATTTTTCCCACTTTGATCAGTAAGTCAGTCTTTTATTTATTGTTTTTTCTCGTTTTAGGCTTGTTTTTACTATAAGTCAGAATGATAAGGACTGTAGAAGAGACTATTGCTATTCAGCAACTAGTTAGCATCAAGGCTGCTAGACTTGGCTTGTATTAGTACTGCTAAGTGTAAAAGATGGGTAACCTGGCTGTTATTCATGACATTGTGTGGTGTAGAACAGAGAAGTGATCCATCTGGTGCAAGTACCAGAATAACCTGATCATGTGGTAGGATTGTCATTGATGCAAAACTTCTTCYTTCACTCAAGCTGAGGATTATCTTTAGTAGTGAGATATGTGTAAAGGTGCATTTCATCTCTTGTTGGAAAAAATGAAAGAGCATCTAGCCTGAATTTAGGCTAGCTGGTAGGTACCAAGTCATTGCTACAGTTCAGTGATGTATAGACAAAATTAAGTGGTCTCCTGACACTAAAAATGCCTGAAGTCCACACTGCCTGTAGAAAAAGTGCATGTTTATGAAGCTGTCTGTCAGCATTTGGACTGTGGGCATGACTGTTCTCAATAGCAGGCAGATGGCTCTGGTCCCTTGCAGAGATCACATGCCCTGATGTGGGAGTTCAGCTAGTTGGGCTGGCCCCAACTGATTGCCCAGGAGGCATCAACCTGAGGCCATGGGAAATGGGAGTAGAGGCAGGGAAACTTGTGTTCAGGTTATGGYGAGAAGAGAGGGATCRTGGGAATTGTTATGCAGATTAGGCATAATAMRGTTATGTTTCCAGTTTTCATTCATGATTGGTTAAGTTAGGTTTACATACAAGGTTATGCTTCTCATTCCCGGTTTTGATTGGACCCTGAACCCTCAATGTTCAGTATATAATGCTGTGTTTCCCCCATTTTGTGTCCTTTGGATTCGACCCAATGTGATGCRTGGCTTATCGCTTTGTTGTTTTACCCATTATTAAAAGCTGGGGGGTTTTTGGGCAATCCAATTGACCAGTCCTTTTATTTGYCACATTATTCCCAGCTGRCCTGGTCCTGAAGTCACGAGGCCRAARCRCAACACCCTGAGTTCTCAGGCAYTCTTCTGTGAGCTCTTCCATCAGTGGAAGCATCTGTCATCACAGCCTTGTTTGGCCAAGATGAGATGGGTCTGCTCTTGCAATTCTGAAGCAGGTTGTTCTACCAGTTTGATGAAAAGGTTTAAGAACAAGTACTGTGCACTGGAGATGTTTGCATGGTGGAAATAGTGCACAGAGCATAGATAAACTCTGTCAAAGAACATCAAGTAAGAAGGCACTTTCCTACTTAAACTGGTTCAGAAAGATCAGTGTAGTCTAAAATCATTCTTGTGCAAGCATTCTTATACACCTACTGTGAACTATTTCAACTTCCAGTTGAAATAAAGGAGAAGTCTTTTAGTTTTGCTTTTTTTTTTGTTGGGTTTGAGTTTTTGGAGGGGTGTAGGGTTTTTTTTGTTGTTGGTCTGGTTTGGTTTGGTTTGGTTGGGTTTTTTTTAGGCTTTAATGGTTTGGTCCAGCTGATAATATCGAGCTGGTTATATCCTTCCATGTCATAGCAAGGTGTTTAAAGGCATTTTGAGAACTCTTAGACTAAACAAAAGTTTGGGGAGAAATTGAAGAAGAAATTGACTTCAGTGTTTAGAAATCAGGGCCTTACAAAGATAAACTCCTTTTTAGCTGTTTCAAGATGTCCATAATGACAATGGCTAGAGGAGGAATTGCACAGAGTTACATAGGTGGGTGTTTTGATATATAGGTGCAAGACAGAACAAAGCTATTCCAGTATAGTATTAACGGGTTCCTCTAAGTATTGTTGTTGTGTCCTTTGTTTTTGAATACTCCGTTTTTGCTAGCAGAACATCCATTAACTGATAAGGGAAAGTCAAATCTTCATGTTTCTGACATGGTACTCCATAATGATAATTTTTAGGTCTCATCATAGYATCAACTCCAGTTTTAAAAGTTAATTTGAAAGCTTTTACTTAGACAAATCATGGGAAAATAATATAAAAAGAAGGAATAACTGGTTTTCTTACTGTGACATTGTAAACCCTCTCAGTCTTCTGAGTTTTCTATGTTTTTGTGGAGTTCTACAGTTCTAGAAATCTGCTGTGGWGGGATCTGAAATATTTTAGCCTCTACAGCACTAAATGAAGGCATTGAAGATAAGAAACTTTGGCCTACCTTGCTTGCCCATACTAAAAACATTCTAGTGTTGTTTCCTTTATTAACTTGTGTGTTATAGCAAGGATTAGCCAGAAAAGTACTTTTTTTTTCCTTTTTTTTTTTCCTCACAGGTATGAATTCCATCCTTCACTTAACAAATCTGTGCCAGTGTCATAATTTCAAAAAAACCCCACAGTATTAGGTGTATGCTTAATGATAGCCTTAACAGAGTACTGGAAATATGTGAAATATTGTCAGGTCAAGTCTAGACATCAGAACAGAAAGTGGGTCTGTCTCATCAATTTAAGGCAATGCCTGGGCAAAGAACTGATAAGGAAAAGCTGAGAGATAGAAGCTGGGAAATGAGCATACATCTAGTGCAGAGCCAAGAAGAACAGGAGATGGAATACAGGAATTCTGAGAAGGAGATTGGTATGGGCAGAAGGAAAAACCACCTGTAGCTGGGACTGACCAAGAGAAGAGACACTGGTTTGCAGGTGGTAGGTGCAGGGAGAGGTAGACACATAGAACAGGAGTCAGGCTCAAAAGCTTAGACCAAAAGAGATCCAGGGAGAAATTATTACRGCCTTTCAATACTTAAAAGAGGCCTAGAAGAGAAATTTTTTTACCAGGGCCTGTAGTAATCACATAAGGGGTAACAGTTTTCAACTTAAAGCAGTAGATTTAGATTGGACATAAAGAAGAAGTTTTCTCTGGTGACAATGGTGAGACGCTGGAACAGGTTGCCCAGAGAAGTTGTGGATGCCCTATCCCTGGAAGTGTTCAAGGTCAGGTTGGATGGGGTTTTGAGAGCCTAATGATAGTCTTCCCTGCCCATGGCWGGAGCATTGRCCTGTGTGATCTTTAAAGGTCTTTTCCAGTCACAACCATTCTTTGATTCTAATTTTTGTGCAGATATGGTGCCCCATCAAGGATTATGTTATCCACAGAGCAGGCTAARTGGAAGTTTGCTGTCAGCCTGTACTCCATATGTTCTGTTTTTCCTAAAGTGTACTTGACTTTACCACTTTAATAACAATCTTTCACCGTGGGGATTTCTATCTACCTTTGTTGACGTGTGCGTGCAAAGCTATAAACTATTTYTCATATTCTTCTTTTCCTCATTCCTGGAATACTTCAATATCCTTCAGTACTTCAGTAATTAAAATTATGAGAAAAGTTTCACCAATATAAAGCTGAGAGATGCAGCTCCATCACTTTCTGTGCTAATTTTCCACATAGCCAGATAAAGAGAAATTAGAAAAGGAGAAAGAAGTTATGTTAAAGTCTTGCTTTTAACTAGTTATCCATAGTGCTGAAGTTTCTGGACATGTTACATCAGCAATATAAGTTAAAGCTGTCCCTCAAATACATTATTTTGCATTCAGGCTTCACTGATTAGCTGTGGGAGACCTTTGCACCATGCTGCTCTAATTCCATTTCTGTGCTGTGCAGACTAGTCCATAAACTTTGAGTCAGAGGATCATTACACAAAGTAATTCCCTGTGTGTGGCATAAATTATAGAATTTCACCCAGAGATTTCTGTATCAAACTGTTGTGAACTATGAACCAAAACCATTTCATTTGATAGGCATGTGAAGTTCCTTGGCTTCCACATCATGCTCATACATCAGCTTTCTGCTGGTAGCACAAGGATTGATCCCATTCCTGCTGGGTGTGAATAGTGGGAAATTCTTACTTCCAACTACCTACCGATTTTCCCCCCCAGGTATCTCTACTATCTGAAGGGAACAAAGAACTACCCTGCAAAAGAAGAGAACCTTAAACAAAGCGTTTCGAATTGTTCCTAATGAAGTCAACCTGCCTGTACTTCAGCAGAGGCTGATTACCAAAGGGTCAAACTTTGCTCATTGAACAGCATACAGCTTCAAGTGTCATTTCTGGATAATACTCATTAGCTTTGTTTACAGCATAAGCGCTTTACAAGCATTGTGAAAAATGCTTCTAGGTTTATAGATTAGGAGAAAACCACAATTCTCAACAGTACATATTTTCTATTTTTAGAAWTTTTTTTTAAGCTGCTGCATAGTCAGGTTTTCTGGAAAGATGGTTTGGTAGCCTTATTTATATTCATGTCTGCCTTCTGTGTAAAGAAAAAGAGCTTTTGTAATATGACCAGACAGAAAATATATGTAGATTCACTATACTGGAATTAGAACAGATTAAATACCATCAGTATGATTTTAATATTTGGAAGGAACTTCACTTCTTATGTTTGGATAGTAGCAAATTCTGATGCTGATGTGACRTGTTAATAGTCACTATTTGCAACTGTCATTGCTTCTGAAATCATTGTTATTTTAAAGCCAGCTGGTTTTTCTGCTATTTCTGTCTTCATGCTATATGTCTGTAGCCACACATAGTATAGGTCTGTGTACATGAAATGTATCATGTACATTTATATACATTTCATATACACATCCATTTTACTCTTTAACAGACTTAAGTAAATTAAATAMATTTTTTTGCTGCTAATCAAAAGTACTTAAGGACACTTCCAGAATTTCAGTACTTATTCACTGTCTTAAATGTAGATTAATATGTCTCACTCCAGTCGCCGAGAAGCTACTTTTTGTCTACAGTTTAGTAAGGAATTCTTACTAAGTGCAAAGGCTTTTCTCTGCAGTTGCTACTGTGGCAACCAGAACTGCTGCAAATAACCAGGATGCGCTTGGTGATTATACTYGTTGAAAATTGTTAGCTTTACAGTCATCACATGATTACATTTAAGTAATTTGATACAGGTGTATGTTGTGCACATTTTTCTTTTTTTTCCCCCAGTGGCTCATTTGTAACTTTAAATAGCTAATTGGTATCATTTCATAACAATTTAAGTGTATAATTTTACCTTTGTGACTTCAATGCCCTGAATTGTGAAGCAGTGAAAAGAGGCCCAGTGGACAGTGCAAAAAAACCACCACAAAACCAATAATTATAGAATTGCATAACATGCATCTTTTCACATGCATGTTATGTTGAAAGTTATCAGGCACTGTCTTTGCATCTATACAACAGTGCAATATTGATAGCAAAGGTCTGTTAAGGGTCAAGGTGTATAATTACTAAGGTATCACCAGCAGGTAGCAACAGTTTGCACCATGAATCACCATAGGTGATGCATTTCCTGCAATGATGCCTCTCAAAATCAATTTCTATTCTAGTTCAGAATGTTAGTTTTGCTTTGCTAGAATGAAGAAAAGGCAATGCAGTATAGTTAAATGGGATGGATTATAAAGCAAATCCACACTGTATATGACTGCCAATGGAACTGATTACATGGTTATTTTAYCCCAAATTCTTCATTTAAATTCAACTTTGATATGTTCTTCTCAAATTGCATATGAATTCTAATAATAATTTTCCACTGAAATAGCATATAACAATCTACACTTAAAGTAATCTATTTTAATATAATTTTTCAGAAATGTTTCTAATTCTAAATGCCAGCGTGTGCTGAATGCCTTAGAAATACTTTGACTTTATTTCATTTTGAAGTATCATTCTTTATCTATTGTCTGGATTTGTATCATTTTAATTTGTAATTTATTACATTGTTTTTTATGAGAAATAGAATATAATTAATTGCTCTTACTGGTCTTTTTTTTAAACGTATTTTTAGTGCTTTTAACTTTGAAGCAAATTTTGTGCTTGTTTTGGTGACTGTGAGAAGTGGAATACTAGGTAGTGGCCAGCAGAGGAGCAGACTTCTCTCCAGTAACTCCAAGACAACTCCAAGTGGATTGGCAGCATGTGCAACCACCAAGCTTTGATTTGCAGCAGGAAATCAGGGGTCTTTTCTGTTTCTTTCCCAGTGTTCCATTGGATTATTTTCCCCTCCCTGAAACAGAATGGACATGCTAAGTGTTGTAGGAGAGAGCTGGTGCATCTTCCATGTAGGGCAGCCAGTGCCTACAGAAGATCCATTATCGAAGCTGTTCAATAGTTTATGGCATGAGTACATAGATGCTCTCCAGTGAGACCAGCTTCCATTGTGTTTCCCATTGTAKGAAAGGTGACAGGAGCCAGTTCTGACATGAATGATTTCTGTATGGCTACACTCTCTACAGACAACATGGGTAAAGCATATTTAGGGAAACACAGAAACCAAAATTATGTTGCTCAATATCATTCAGCCAATCATCAGCAAAGTTCAGAATGGAACTGACATCTCCTGGGTTCCAGCCCAGTTCATAACTGGTATCCTTCAAGGTGCATAGCTCTTTTTTTAATCATATGTTTTTTTTTCATCTTTAATGTAACCTGTGCAAAAATCTGAGAAACAGATTTTTTGTTTCTGTTTTTTTGTTTTACTTCTGAAAGTACTGTTTGCACAGTACTTTCACCTGTACTTACTATTTAGCTAATTGAAAAAGATCSTGCACAGTGTGGTACTAACCATGTTGAAAAACTGTACTGAACTACAGCTAACTTCTGATAATTTGTGAGTTAATCTAAACTGTGACTTATGCAAGCCTTTCYTTCAGTTTGCTTGGCTGCAGTGGAGTATCTGAGTTTATGTAGTGYTCTGTCTTCTATTATTCATGCACTTACTTTCTACAGTCATCTGATTACAAATACTTTCTCAGGAGAATGTACTGTGTGTGTATTCTGTAGCCTGATTTACATATGTTGTGCTCTGTCTGAATCATTTCCCAGTCTCCTTTCATATTCCTGAATAATCAGATGTTGACATCAGCCCAAATCATGAGTTTTATTTCGTAAGGGAATTCCTGTTTACAGGCACAKAATAATGTGCTTAAAGACTGTTTCTTACAATCATTGTAACTGTGTGGGATTAGTGTCTGGTTATTRGTATTTCACATCAAGAAATTTGACTAGTTAAGGAACTTTTGGTATTATGTTCATTAAAGAAGAAAGGCCAACAACTTTCCATGCTGTAAACAGGAAAGCTTCTGGAGTGACCTCTCCAAACTGAATAATAGACACAATTTTAGCATGTATGAATTCTGCCCTACTTTTGAGAAGAATCAGCAATTCTGAATTTCGGGAGATGTGAAAAAAGGAAGCCACTTGAGWATATTTGGGTTTGACTGTATGAATTCACCATGCACATGAATTAAAAAACTTCTCAGCTGAAGGTTTCATCATTCAATTTGTCTAGACRGATAACAGCAATTGGAAACAAAGGTCTTCTAATTAATTTTGTTTCGTGACCTGAAGGAARCTAAATTGGATGAATACTCTGTGTTCAACTGTTCTCAACAGGAGACAGTGAGAATCATGATGAGAAAACTAGTAATTTAAAAACAATTGGCATTTGAGTCCTCAAATTTCCTACCAAACTAAAACTTATTTCTGTGAAAACTCTGTCCAAAATTGAACCCATTGTCCACTGCTCTATTTTGACAATTTCCACCAGTCAGGACATGTTCCCTGGCTTAAAATGTATTTGGATTGCCTCAGTTTTGCTTCCACATTCAGKCTTGCTGTAGCTTCATTACTGTCTTTTTTTCTGGCTCCATCTCCATTGGTGCAATGTAAATAAATACAGATTGTTGAGAGTTTGCTTAGCAATGGAATCTGTCCATAAAGTCCAAATCTTTATAGATAATGAAGACACACACATTTTTTGTGTATATATATATATATATATATATATCTCCCTGTATATATATGCTATATGTATGTATCTGTCATTTTTTAAAGTTAATACAGTTGAAATCTTAGCAGTCTAATTCAAGATTCATTATTAGTCTAGATCTCTTGCAGGAAAAAGAAAGAATAATAATGCAGTTGAATTGCTTTACAAACACTTTTTAGCTTCTCCCCATTTGGGGCAGTTATGCTCACCCTTACAGTGCTTCTTAGTGTYCCAAGGTCAGTGCTTTGGTTTTGGTGGGGTTGTCAGCATTTGTAGTCCTTCCTAGGAAGAACAGGATGTTCATATTGATGGCTCCATCTTCCTCAGCCTAGAATCCACCATTTGGGATAATTTTTCTACGTTTGATAACACACTTTTACTCCTTTGCCTTTTCTTTGTTGGTTTGCAGCTCCATGAGACATCTGGATTTATGGTGTATTTTACATGTACTGGATACTGGGTTTTTTTGTTCTCTAAGATACCTCTATTAGATACCTTAGATCTCTTAGATCCCAGTTTTGTCCAGGCCTGCATTTTGTTGCTGATCATGGCTGAGCTGTTTACAGTTACCAGTGCCTCTGTGTCTGTGCCTCATCTCTTACCCTCCCATAGCTGRATTCCTCTTACCACATCTTGTGTTTCGAAGGCACAGCTCTCTTAAAGACCCTTCTGTATGACCAGGCCTGTATCCATACTGCATCCTTATGTTAATCTTGTAAGTATCCACATTGAGTAGCCACTTTTTACAGCTATCTGCATAAAAATATGCTTGTTCAAAGACAAATCAAAGTAAAACAAATTAGAGGTATTGAACTGGTCAGTTGGAGGAATCACAAGYACAGCTGTTCCAATTGAAACAAAGATATATCCAGACAAAGCACAGCTGACAAGCCTCAGGACTTGTGAAGCCTTGCAAACTCAGTGTAAAGTTTATGGCCTGTTGGTGGTAGTGGTACTGCTGTATTGCTGAGCTGTAAGATTGCAGCTTCCAAAACTTTTAAGAATGCACTGACTCTTGTTCCTGTACCCCGTGTACAGCTCTTAATGCCTTCAAAAGGTAAAAGTCATTAACATCATGGCAATATTCCCATGTGTCAGAAAAGAAGGAAGGTCTCGTTGCTGAAGTCTGGTGTCTGTGATCTGTCTGTTGTGTGATCAGCAGCAGTCATTTAAAGAGGACTGAYGTTTCTACACATGCCAGAATGGTGAATTGCAGTTGTGTGACTGTGTGGCTGGAGGCTGGTCAAACAGCCATCCTTCAGAGCAGCAAACAGTGCCACTGCAGGCTAAAAAGGAATGGATGAGAACAGGAGATGCACCTCACAAGACAGAAAATCAGTCTCTTTGCCAAAGACATGGTTTGAATACAGAGGACTCAGTGCCTGTGCATCTGGTGGAGCCTGTGCTGCAGTGCTGGTAGATGGGAAGAGACCACTGACTTTGTGAACTGRGCAGAACATGCTCTGTGGTCTTCCAGCAGTCTGTGGGCATCTTGGATCCTTGATGGCAGGGCTCCATAGGAATAGTTTGATTATTACTGATTTTAGTTRCTGAAAATATCATTACTATGARGGTATGCTATTGGAGAGTGGAATGTCAGACAATTTGCTCTGTTTTCTACCTGGTCTTCAGGCAGCATAGGGAKGGAGTTGTTCCACAGARTACCTTCYTGAATGTAATACRTRTAGATTCTACAAATACATGCATAAAAGAATTGRAACAGTAAATAGAACCATTGAAACAATGTTTATTKACTTTATTTAGAAAGGTTTTAAAAATTTGTTTCAATTAGCAGTATCTGGAATCAAAGTTTTGCATTTCTTTAGCATGATCATGATGATTAATTCTTTTTCCTTTTTTTAGGCAGGTCATGATACAATGGAATTGTACAAGGTGATTTATGTTAGCAGAACATGCCGGTTTGATGCAGTGGGTCTGACACTCTGGCCCACAGCTGATGACACAGCACATGCCTGAAGGGCTGTGGGTCTGCTATCACTTGTGATCCTTTGTAATCCAACTGCAGCCAATGAAAATAGACAGCACTGTGCCAAGCAGAAGCAGGACTGACCARTGTTTCACCTGTTGGCAGTGTTGGTATGAATGATCCTCTCCTGAAGATCTGTAGGAGCCAGCAGGAGCACAGTAAACCCCAGAGACTTTCTGTAAAACTCTACAACGCAATGTGTTAATCCTAAATTATGTTGTGCTGAATAGATAATTTCTGCAATTAGGTTTATCTTGAAGAGAGTAGGCATTAAATAAATGAGTGACGTGTAGCACTCTGTAACTGCAGACAGCTATTTTTAAAGATGTCTTCAGTGGGGCCTAAATTAAGGTCAACCTATTTGTCATYTTCACTTCCTTGGGACAGACATTTATCATGCTCCTTTACATACAGTGTGAATACCCTCTCTGAAYAAGAAAGCCTGGCAGTCAATTAGAGCTTTGCCTTGAGTGACCTGCCCACTGACTTTCAGAAAGATTAAATGATGATTCAATATAGTGATTTTTTTAATTGAAAAATAATTATAGAATGGATGGAAATAGATGTTCCTGACATGAAGGAGTAATGGACAAGTTAAAATATCATGTTCCAGTTAACCAACAGTGAGCTAACTTCTATTCTCAGTAAGAAGTCATTGCTGTGAGACATTCTGGTGAAAATCAACAGTGAAACCATTTTTTGCCAATAGGAAACTCACTGTGTTCAGATTTCACCAGGTGAAACTGAGTGTACTTGGCAGAGCAGAAGTTTGGGACAACTATATAAAAGGTTGAGTGAACTCAAAACAAGACAATGATAATTGAGCACTGTTCTGCTGAAATCACTACACATTGCAGAGTATTTGTGTATCTGATCAGGCCACTCCTCTGCAATTTCATTTATTGAGACATGAGACTGCCCATACTCACAAAATAAGTATTATAWGTATTCCTAAGAATGAGTCTCCTCCCTCTTCATTTTATGAACCATGTGACCTTTGCAATAGTGCATCTAGCACTGAGATCACACAGAGAAGATCAGGATATATTGCTATGGAATCTGGGGATTAGCAAATCCCCAGGAGGTATTCCTGCAGACTTTTCTTACCAATGTAACATAAAAAAMCAGGTAATATTGCTGGAACACAGAGCTGACAGCAAACAAACACCCAGCATACTGATRCTATCCTGGTGAGTGCTCAGGGAAGGCTTTGTTGAAGCTGCCACTATAGAAGCATTTAGGAAGCTGATTATGCCCTAATGCAGGAAGCCTGGAAAACATGTGTAGCTTGTAATCAAATTGAGTTTTCTTAGAATTAGTAGCAGGGAAAAGATAATCTCCAGATAACCAAAGCAATGCTCAATTTATCAATTTTTAACCTAACTTTTTATCACCTACTGTTTCAATTGCTTCATGTATTCCTGCTTGTTTTTATCAGCCAGTGAAGAGGAGATAGTATACTTATATGTGGGGGATTTTAATTTCCTCAGGCTATTTTTCAAGATTTGTTATTTGATTTTGTGTATTCCTCTGTAGCTGTACTGTTCTTTTGTATAACTCAGAAAGATCTAGAAGATATTCTTAGTTCTTCAGCCAAGTATGCTTGGCAACAAGCTGCATCTTTTTGTCTAAAAATGAGGAGGGTTGCCCATCTTTTTTGAAGTATGAWTGTTACCCCTCTCTTGTCTCATTTCTGTTTTTCAAGACTGCATGTTGCAAATGTTCACTGTTTACTGTTTCAAAGAGACAAGCTGAATGCCCTGCATTCAAATAAACTTAACAATAAAATATTGAAGGGTATCCTAAAACATGTTTCAGCATAATCTGTAAAAGAAAGCCCAGTGAATTTTGTACCGAATATCTGTAACCATCGCTGCAGCACATACTGCTGCTTTTTTCCTAAAACAAATTATATCTATCCTCTTCACTAAAATGTGTTAAGTGCTTGACAGTAATTATTCTACATGTTTGCTTCATTAGCAAGTAAAATATTAAGACTTAAATACCCTTAATGGTAGGGACTGATGTCGCGTAGCTTTGACTAACTTGAATGTTTTTAAAAAGCCTTCCAATTTCTTGATTTTTCAATATTAGTCTTTCATATTTGAAAAGGTTTTTTCAATTTTTTTTTTCCATTCAGTTTTAGAGGAAGATGAAGGTTGTTACTGTGTGCCACTGGGACAAAGTARATGGAGGAGGGGGAAAGAATTGTGGTAAATGTTTTGAAATTTCATTATTACATTGGRGAGTTTTGTTTAGATGAGATAAGGCAGCTCTATTTTTGTATTGTATTGGAGGATGTAGTGGTAATTTGCATTCCTGTACAGCTTTCCATTTAAGGCTCTTTATATCTGAGTGCTTTATAGACACCAATTAACWAAATCTTTTGGCACCCAAACTAGGTAAATATTAAGATCCTCATCTTACAGATGCAAAAGCTGTGCAGAGACAGATGAGCTAGCAAGAGCTTTACTCTTTTACCCAAAACCAGAGCTCTGGTGGAAGGTTTTGCTCAGGGAAACAGCACATGTCACGGATGAGAACAGCAAGTTCTTGAGAAATGTTGAGGACCTATTTCACTTCAGGATGTAAGACAAAATTTCTTGAAATTTTTACTTGTATTTTAGCAATTATATCTTCTTTCTTTCTCAAAAAGAAGGTCTTACATCTTCTTACTATCTTATATCTAAGAATATGCTTATAWTTATTATTTGAATATAGAAGCTTTTCTATGTGTTCCTGAAGAGATCAAATCCAGTTTTCATGAGCTTTCTGGTCCTGCTATTTACACCACAGTTAATAATTTATTTAAAAAATAAAATGTGGAACCAGAAACGTAGTGATATAAGGCTGTCTTTTGACCTCATCCCTAACTGCTGTTGATGCAGCTGAGATTGCATGGATGTCCTAGTACTGCCACTAGCAAAAACAAACAAACAAAAAAACCAGCACCAAAAGGGCAGAAATTAGAGTGGTGAAAGAGAATGTGCAGATTCATTTTTGCAGAAAAGGACTTAAGTTGAACATGAGCCATCAATGTGCCCTTGAAAACATTTTCACTGTGAGGGTGACTGASCACTGACACAGATTTTTGYAGGGACGTTGTGGATTCTTCRTTCTTGGAGCTATTCAGAAAGCTTCTGGGCATGGTTTTGGGTACTGAGCTCCCTAAGTGTCCCTCCTTGAGCAAGGTGTTGAGCCTGCAGACACCCCTTCCACCCTCAACCATTCTGTATTTCTGTGAATATCCAGTATTTGATCAGTTTCTCTGTATCCTTGGGGTCTGCAAAACCAAGAAGTTCAGAACTGGTTTGCAAGAGTCAGTGTTTTTAATCACTGCTGTGGATCAGAATTTCCAGTTCTAATCACRGATTGTTCTATACTCGATAGTCATGAAAGAGGATGAGAAAACTGTAGGCTGGCATGGGGATATGCCATTCTAGCATTAGAAATTCTAACTGCTCCTGTGTGGTAGTCTTTCTTGATGGCACTGAATGCACATGGAATTACTTCCTTTCTGAGTTTTTCAGTGGTAAAAGGGAAATGGTACAATGCACTATTGAAAAAAAAAAAGATAAAATATATAGATCATGAAATGTGCTGTTTAAGAGGACAACAACATTAAATCACTCTTTTTTTTCCCTTAGCTTGTTATAGGCTAAAAAATGCTCTGTAAAGAATGTTAGGACTGTGGAAAAATTCTACAAAATCTACAAAATGTAAAATCAAGAATTATAGCATAATTTAGTCTTATATTGCTCATCATGTATTTTATGAAACTGAAAATAAACTGACAARTAAAGGAGCATGGAATTGATAACATTTCAGAGGACTGAGTAAAATTGCTTATAACCTGCTAAAGCAATGACCACAAAATGAATGCTCTTCTCATATTTAATTTTATTTATTGGATAAGGGAATTTATTTATTAGAGAGGGGGGAAATGGTAAAGTAAGCTGTATGTCTGTATCAAGGATTTTCAATGTGAGTAACATCTTTTGTATTAATACTGCTTCCTTTTTTATTRCTTTCATGACTTGTTTTTCWTTTTTTGTGTGTGTGTGTATTTCTCAGAATCTCAGAGATGGCATTAGGGCCACTTGGAAACATTCAGCTTTAGTGATCCTGTGGAAATGTGCTCTCTGCAGGGAGTGTTGGATTGCACCCAAGAGTGTAGACTTCCTGTCTTCCAGCTGAGCTTCTTGGAAAGTGTCCTYCATTGCTACACAGTACTACCCAGCTTTTTTAAACTGATGAGTTTTATGTTACTTGATCTGTTTCTCTGTATCCTTGGGATGAGAAAATTCAAGTGAGGATTCTTTTTTTCTTATTATGCAGTAAAATCGTATGTTTTTATCAAAAAATCAAAATTCATCATAAAATCAAATTTATATGATGCCTGGAATAGGCTAGTAAAATCTGATCTCTGTGTAGTTTTAGTCTCTTATCTTGGAAATTCCCAACTACTGGAGTATAGTGGCCTCCTTCCCACACACGTTTCCTTCCTTATTTTGGTGCACTTTTTAAGTACTCAGACTTTTTATACCATCATTATTTCAGAGCTGTATGGTAAAAATCTTTCTGTGTGATTTCTCTTTCTAAATGTTCAGGATGTTGTTTATTTGTTCACTTCTTWCTTATAGAAAACATGTTGCTGTTTCAAAAAATGCTTATTTTGTTCTCTGTTACTTGGAAAGTTGCAGGTGTTCCAAGGTGCCATCAGACGTTCTCTAAAACCTACTGACAATCATGCTTATGAAAATACAAGAATTTTTATTCCAAAACTTAAGGACATAGCTAAGCTTTTAAAGAATATAATGAGGCATGAAATATTATTTATCCCTTCTAAAAAAAGGTATAGAAATGCTTACTCTGGAATTGTTTTGTACATCATTTTACTTGCTAATACTGACAGAACTGTGTTTGTTGGCTTTCTATAAATTTCTGTTAACTTGTTAGCATGCTCCTCAGGTYCAAATGTAATAATGTCTTATAAACACATTTAGACTTTTGTTTTTCCTTTTTGATCCTGGACAGTGTCATTTGCTTCCTGACTGTTAGACTTTTTATTTAATATTCATTAGCCTGAAACATTCCATGAAAAATGTGCTGAACGTGAATTTTAATATATTTCAGAGACTTAATAGATATTAATAGAGCAATAATACAGTAGCAGACACAGACCAGATTACAGCTTGTAAATTACAGCCAGTGTACTGAGGGCAAACACCATTAAGAAAACATAATTTGAACATTAAAGAGATTGTGTTTGTAATCAGGACATCTGCCAAAACTATATCCAAAGATGTAGAGRTCCTCTAGCACATTTCTTTTGCAGCTTGCATCTGTAAAACCCGATGCCTTCTTCTGTCCAATTGAATTAAGTATTCTAAAGTACATCCAGGAGCATAATTGCTGCAGGAGTACCAGACACAGATGCAACTTAAGTGGAGGTAATGTTTGTGAAATGTGGTCTGCTGGCAGGCTTGGAGGTGGAACTCTTTATCTGCMTTAGCTGATGGAGTGATTCCTGTCCTATGGGGGGCCTCACAGAGATCAGAGAGAAATGGGTCGTTGCTTTGCTGTTTTCAATCTCTTCCTGAGACTACACTGGCTTGTATCAATCACCTAGATAAGAACAGATTTGAGCTTAGTGTTGCTTGAAGAGGAAAGTGATCTTCCTAGCTGGAGACTGAGTGTGGCTGAAAATCAGAAGGAGAATCATTTGCATTTCATATTTTGCCAAGGTTTCTGACAGTTTGTCTGCTTTGAGATTTCTGTTAAGCAAAGCAATCAGATCTTCCAAAGTCTTTCGCTGGTCCCTGTATGAAATGCTGTCATTTTTACAACCCAGTTAACATCTCCAAACACTTAAGAAAAACCTCAAACCTGGGACTTAATTCCATGTTGCTGAAGAATTTTGAAAAATTCTTCTGGAAGGAAGGGGTGAAACTTGAAATGCAAGATTATTTTGCATTGGACAAAGTGCCTGAAAAGCGATGAAAACCAGGTATTTTTTGTATCTGTTCCATCCTTGGTTTGTGTGATCCAACAGATTTGCATCAGTTCTGTTGGTAGATTTTGACATCATATCTATCAGTGGAGAACAATTTCTTTGAACTCCAAAAAAATTGCTTCTCAGGAGCTGGAATTTCAAATTGTTAACCGGTTATAGAAAGTAAATGACAAGCACAACTTATATAAAGATCCATTTTTAAAGAAGTGACTGAGAACAGAAAGGCCAATTAGAAAGCTCTGGACCAGTCATCAAGCTAGAACATCATCACAAGCTCAACAGCTGTTTCATGTCTAGCTCTGCAAGCCATCAGGGACTTAGCCATTGATTTTCTTGGCACATGGCTGAAATTCTTGAGTTTGCTGTCTACATGATGCAAACACTAATAATGTACTGTTATATGTGTGAATCCTGCCTCTGTCCATGTAACATCTTTCTGCAGTGGCTCTTAGGGACCTTCTGCTGTGTTTCCCCCCTCTATTTTATATTTTGTTTCTGTTGCTCTCTAACACTGGCTGTTGTAGCAAGCTTGTAATCCTTTTCACCAAAGGTGAATTGGCTGCTCAGCTCTCTTACAAGGGCTCCAGGTGCTTCTCACAAACCAGGTCTTTCCCACCTTGAGGAGTGAAGGGCAAGACCACTTTCAAGTTGTGTGATACTGATGGACTTCAGCTTTTCCAAAGAACTTTCCCCATTTTTTGGCAACAACCCTTTTAAAACTAGTTTTACACATTTACATTGCATCAAAGAGCCAGCCAGGACCTTTTGGCCCAAAGTATTCATAACTCCACATTTTACTTAATTGACAATATGAAGGCATTTAAATAATCAGTTGCCAAATATTCTTGCCTGACAGTAGTCTTGATCACAGATAGAAGGGGACAGGAGAGGAAGTGTCACAGTGTTGTTTCAGAGTCAGGGTGTTTTCTATAGATATTCTGCTGTATTTTGCCTTTGGGCTTTGTTTCAGGCTCCCATCATAGTTTCACGCTATTCAACCTATCCGTGAACCCTATTTTAAAGTTTATATAGAGATCATGGCAACTTACCAGAGTGTGAAGCTGTCACTCCACCTATGCTCTGGCTCTGCCTGATTTATAGAGACAGCTCTTCATTATGCTGTACACACACCGTGACCAGAGCAGAAATGCTAGTGGTGCAACGAAGCTGAATGTTGGCTTTGGAAGTGACAAAAGTGTTCTCTGTTGTTCAGACAAAAAAGAGGAAGATTTCATATCCTCAAGGATGCTGGACAAAGAGCATCATAGTTGCTTTTACCCTACCTCAGCAGGACGTATCCAGGTACTCAGAGGCCAGAACAGCAGACCTGAATAAGGTCKTCTTCTGATGGCTGGGGCCTCCAGTTTGTCCAGACTTTTGTTATCACCCATACACTTTCTTATATGATGGAAGGACCATTAACCCTACAGAAAAAAATATGCCTTAAATCACTTTAAGGCTTTGCAGCCGTTTCAGGTTCCCCTACATTAATATTTGTGTGTGAAGCTAACTCATGCAGTAAATTAGGCAACTGTTGATTAAATTAGAGTGACCTGAGAGGAAAAAAAAAAAAATAGAAGCTAAGAAAACATTCTCAAAGGAAGTGTTTTTAATGACTCAAAATCTTCAAACTGCTGTGGAGCATAGCTGGAAAATCAATTTGGAGTTTCATTTGTTTCTGTTCTCAGAAATTATACAGATCTGGCRGTTATGCTCCAACATTAATGATTTAAGGGACTTAACCTTGCTTTATGAATAGAATTCAATCCAGCCTTAAGGGCAGTTGGCAATTACTGCAATAGGTGTCTGCATAACGTGCTTTAAACTCTATATACTTTGCAAAAATGTGGTGAGGGGTGAATTCCTAATGGCAAAACCGCATGCTAATCTTCATCTAAGCACATGGGTCATAAAGTGCAGGAGGAGATGTTGGTAATATTGTGTTACACTAAGAAGACTCCATGTCAGGTATTGCAGGAAAAATGAGTATTCTTGAAGCAATCAGACTGAGATTGAGAGATTTGGTGTTCCATAAAGTGCTGCCTAAAATTAAGTGAATTTTCTCAGAACAGTGGTGGAAATTGACTCCTGCTATTATTCAGGTGAGTTTTGGACCGTGGTAGGAAAAAAGCAAACTCTTGAAGACCTGGAACAGAAACAAAGAGTTTAAATATAAAATACTGAAGGATCCATTCCTGAACTTAGCCATCAGTGTTCTCCCAAAGTTTTGGAAAAGTGATGTTCTTGGTTAATATAAAATGATAAAATGGTACTAAAGGTCAGCTAAGAAACTTTCCTAGTTTTGGTAATCTTGTTTGTACRGGCAAAGAACAGAAGAAATATGCCAGCTTTTTGTTCTCACTGCCATCTAACAGGTTCTGCAGGAATTCTTCCTGTCTGTCAGTGCAAATCTGCTCTGGATCCTTCTCTTCTCCTTACTGTTTATTTTCATAGGAAGTGTTTGATATTGTCTTTGTAACAGAAGTGTTGGATTGAGATGGTGCTATCTTTCTAACTTTCCCCTGAAATGTTTACCTTTGGCTATTGAGTGTCTGAATTGTAACTTGTCTTCACATTGTATTAGTGAATGCTTGTCACTTAAAAAGGCAGAGTAAGATGGAAAGAAGGGAAAAGTTTCAACAGGAATGGTAAAATAGAAGCATCTGTAAACTGTTTTCTGATCTGATATTTAACTCATGAGACCATTTCTCAAGCCAGTTCATGATTTTTTAAATCAGTGTTTCAAATATTCCTACTGCTTATTTTAAGGCCTTCTATCTGCATATAGTTACTTTGGAAGAAAACTCTGGATTACTTGCATGTGTTGACTCTCATTAATGCAGAATAAGAGTCCCTGATCTCTTCTAGTTCAAAGTATCTGGAAAACAATAGCTTTAACGATATCAATTTTCATAAAAGCAATGAAATATAATTATGTCCTGAAGCTCATTTCCTAGTGCAATTGGTGCAAGACACATTTTCCCTTCTTTCTGCCTCTTAGCTAATAGAATCATTAGAATAACAGAAAATAAGGCTGGAAAGAATTTTGGGATTAGTTCTTTTGCCCCAGGGTAGGATCACTCAGACTTGKTAAACTTCTCACAGATGGTTGTGTGTAACTAATTTTTTTTTTTTTTGCAAGTTTCAAAGATCAGCCATTTACCAGTCTCTAAATGAGCAAAACCTCAGTAGTTCTGGGACAGAGAAATAACCAGATAGGCCTGATACCTATAATTTGTATTTGCTGTCTAGCTCTAGTTGAACTGGTGGTGGTAATTCATGGACTGAGGTTTTGGTAATTCACTTGACAGCCAGCAGTTTTGCTCTTTTCTCAGGAAGACTCAGGCTGCTGCATTGGGGGTTACTGAATTGCTGCAGACTGTTGCTGTTCAAATATTTACAATTACACTGGATTTTGTCTAAATCTGTGAGGTGGTCATGTGACCAAGAAAGTCACATTGTRAGAAAATCTCACAAAATTTAAAACCTGTGCAGGTGCTCCAGCCCACTCTTCCACAATTGTTAACATTAAGAATTTTTTGTGGTCTAGATTGAGCTTTTTCATTTAAAATTCCAGTTTAGATTCCTTATTTGTTATCCTTTTTTAAAATGAATACTGTTTTCTCTCTGGAAACCCTTTTATATTCTCTTTCTGTGTTSTTCTGAGTCATCTTTCAGCTGAGAAGTTTGATTTAATTTTTTATTAGAACCCACTGCCTGAGAATAAAAATGTAAAGTCTTTTTTTCCTTGTTAGTTTTGCTATTGGCTTCTCTGGAAAAAAAGAGTACTACAGAATACTACCAAATTGTTATATTTTGGATATTAATTAGTCCCTGAAATTGATTTTTAATCTTAAATATTTGTTTTAAAAAACCCTCCTTACACATCTGTATAGAGATTGTCATGTAAGAGGTAGAGACCTAAGTTTCTGATATGTAATTAAAAAACAGGAGAAAGTTAGTGGTCATATTCTTCAGTTTCTGAAGTAATCTTAGCCTGTCTTTCTCACTTTGCTTACAGGCTAAATCCTGCTCTCAGAGTTGTGATCTGCTGTAATGACATGATGTGTCAACTGTACACACTGTGTTGTACCCAGCTGGTGCACTTGTCTCTTTTCATCAGCAGATTGTTTCTGGATAGCCTGACAGAGTTATTGTTGAGTTTCACAAGCATCATTTCAGCAGAGTTGCAGATAATTATGGCTTCATGACTTTAGACAGTGCTGCTTATGTCTTCTAATCATAATAGCTACAGCAAGAAGTTAGTTGGCCTTGCAAGATGTGTTCTGGCATGGTTGGATTGCTCACAAACTGTAAGAATTTACGAACAAAGTTAACAATTTTTTCAGGTTAAAAACTAAAATTATTTTGTATGTGAATTCTAACACAGGGTGATGTTTAACATCGAAATATGTGCTCACTGCTTGTGTTTTGTAGTGAACTGGTAGGTAGTTCTGAGGCAGCTTATGCAGCTGCAGAACCTGTTTAAYTGATGGACTGTTGCATGCAAATCATCTTTAAATTGATTAGGTCGTGGTCATTACAGTGAAAAAGAGTATTACCATATGATCAGTGCTTTCCACAACCCTGCAATCTAAATGAACATCAAAGCTCAGGAAACTAAAAGCCCATGAAAAGCAARATGAAATGCAATGTGCCATGTTAAATATTTGAAAACTCCTTTTTCAAATGATTATGGATGAAATAATAAGATCAGAGCCAGAATTCATCACACAAAATCAGTTTTGAGTAGTTATGAGAGAGTATCTTACTGTCACTAGRTGAAACTAGAGCTATGGTTAAGACAGGGAGGAGTAGGCTGCAGATTTAAACACCAACGAAATGAGGATGATCAAAGATATACAAAAAAATTAATAAATATGGGAAAACATACTGAAAACAAGCTAAGCATAAAGAATAGGAAAGTAATTAGATATTACAGGGAATGGCATAGGCCAGCACAGGTTGTCAGCACAGGAGCTTGAGATAAAGGGTAAGTGAGAAATGGAAAAATAAATCAGAAAAGTAAGAACAAGTTAAGGCAGAGTAAATGGGAATGTTGCAAAACACAGTGGCATGAAACTTGACATAGGATTGAGAACTGTGGAAGTTTATTGTATATGATCAATGTACATTCCTTGRTACCATATAATCAATTTAAGTACACAGATTATCAGTTGGTTTTACTATTTACCCTTGTTTATCAATCAAGTCTAATAAGACTGGGTTTCGGTAGTTTGATGGGCTTTTTTTCATTTGTTTTGGTGATCTAGATCACACCAACTAAGCAATTAAGCTTTAAAGTTTTTGTTGTGAATCAGAAAATTGTTCATTTATGTTAGAAAATGCTATGTATACTCTAAAATATGACGTAGAGTGAGTCCTCTCCCTGTAGGTCCTCAGAGGTGTCAGAACCCAAACCTAAAAGGATTGGATTACATCTGGTTTGAAGGCACTTCTGGTTTTTTGTTTGTTTGCTTGTTTGGTTTTTTTTGTTTGGTTTTTGTTTGTTTGTTTTTTCTGATTTCCTGGCAAGAAGTTAGATTTATTGGTCTTACCCATGGAAATCTTCCAATAATTTGTCATCAGATTTCCTTTCCTCCATTCTTCAGATAATATGTTTGATTTCAGTGAGRGTTTACCTCTCCCAGTTGATTTTAGGACTCTTCAGTTACCTGGTTTTGGTGTGTTTTTTTTTATGCTGCTTCTACTGTTTTTTCTAAAACCTTTCTACTGTCTCTTCAGTTTGATCCAGCTCTCCTAACAGCCSCTGCAAAGCCTTGTGTGGTTGAAGACCTCTAAGCAAGCTCCTCCATAGCATACATCAGTGCAAAGCATTAATTCATCTGTATCCCTGCAAGTGTGCTTTGTTGCATCCCTGTGACCCCAAATTCTCCTGTTTCTCATGCTCTTGAGAAAGATGCTRCTAGCCAGTAGCAGGTTGCAGCTGTTCTATCATGTTCTATACTTCTACTGTGCCAGTACTAAATGCTGGGTTTGGGCATRGATGTGATTTGCTCTCCTGGAGATTATAATTTTTTAATAATCATGGTCACTATGTCATTRTCATTTTGATCCTAGTCCAACAGTGTACTCAGGAAACAGTCAAGCATTGCTTCTCCTCTTCTGGATGTCAGTCATTCCAAGAAAATGTAGTTTAAGTGGTGTAAAATTGTTTATTATGTGCCATTGTGGCATTTACTCCATATGTAGAAGGGTAAAACTCCTCTTCCATTATTAGTCCTCTGCCCTCACACTCTTTTCCCAGCAGCTCCTGTGGATAGTTAGAAAAGTAATAATAAAAATAACAATAGCAACAAAAATAATAATCCTTTTCAATTTGGGCATTARAARTTCAGTMTGTATGAATTCAATGTTTCTTATTGCACTGTTAATTTTTGTGTCCTATTTGACTATTGGCTTTCTCTAATATGTAAGTACTCCTTCGCAGATGTCCCTACAACTATATCATTCCTATATCATTACTTCACCTGTAGTATTATCCTGCATCATGTACTGAACTTTACACCAACTTTTTGAGCTGTGTTATCACATAGAACCAAGCACTTGAGACYRCYACCTTATTTTTAGGCTYYTGAAAAGTATTTGAAAGRATGTTCTTGAACTGATCATMTCTTTTTRTAGACCTGCTTAACAAGWTTTTTTTGTTGTTGTTGCTGGCACTGTAATTTACTGTTTCCTGTTAGATATTTATCAACTTTTATGTTAAACTTTATTTCAAAAATTTATCTTTAATGACTTAATCCCTTAAATATCTTTTAACATATTATGTTGTTCTCCTTCACACCTGTTTGCTTTTTTTAAGTCTTAAAAAGCTGTTCTGTATTGATTTTAATTTCAGTTGTGAACAAATTGTTTTTGTTGAACAGTGAGACATTTCTTTCTTTGTATGCTCATCTGTCCCAAGCTTTCCCAAGTCATATTAGATTAAACCCACTATCTATTTCTGTTTTCTGTATTATGCCTTCAATAACTCAATGGGACCTGTCCTCTTGGTCTTGTCCTAGTCAAGACACAATAAGACACTTCAGAAAATCACTCTCCGAGAGATCTGAGGTGTGAACTGCCTTGTAGTAGTTATGCTTTTTGCCTTGAATGACTCTTTTGCATCCACTTCCTTCTCACTGCACTGTAGTCCCTTCCCACAGCCCAAAGMCTTGTAATTGTATTGTCCTCTCTCTTGACTGCAGCCGAATTTCCCACATTAGTTTATTTGTTTTAGCTTTTGCCAGTAAACACCCAGCATAATATGCATGGGCAGAAAAGCTTGTGGTAGGCTGTTTTCCACCTGTGAGTTTCATGGAAAACTGGTATTTGGCTGGCTGTCCAACTTGGGATATGAGCCAACAATGGAGATCCCATCTCTTGATGTAGTTGTGCTTATTGTATTGCTCGCTCCCATAATAATTCCTTGATTACGTGGGGTTTTTTCCTTCCAGGTCAGTTGCCAAATGAATTTATTTCACCAGGAAGATGGTAACATATACAAAGTGGATAAATAGAAAGATCAAGAAAATCTTTGGGGGAGTGTGAGAAAGCTCTAGAAGAGTGTGACAACTGAGGTCTGAGATCCAGGAGTCAGCTGGCAATAAAACCAGAGTCAAGCTGGGCAGACAAGCTCAGGTTCGGGGGGCATCATTTCAAATGAAATGATTTTTTATGGCTGCTTAAGTGAAGCTTCTGTTAAAGCCTTGGCAACAGCCCAAAGTAAGTCTGTGTTGAAGAGATTTAACTGCAATTGGAACAAATAATCCTTATGCAACAACTGAGTCAGTGCTGAGGAAGGAGTGTGTTTTTCACTTGTGCATACAAGAAAAAAAAGAAAAGTCTCTCATCTTTCGCACATCCAGGAAAAGCATTCAGGATGTCAATACCTTTTTTGTCTTGAATTTCACTTGCAGTRCTGCCTCAGAAGGCCTCTGTGTGGTAAAAACACTCACAAGTTTAGGATTGCTTTCCTGAGATCATAAACTCTGATCCTGAAAGTTTTGTTTGCCAGGAGGCAAACTAGTTTGCCAGTTTAAATSGCTCTAACACATGGTGTGTTTCTGCCAGTGCTTTTCAGACAAGCATTCTTTTGCATTGTGAGGTCTGTGCCATAGAGATAAGCCCAGACTCACACTCCTGAACAAGCTTGAAGAGACATTTTTTCTTCAAGAGAGAAGGCATGATTTWAAATTGTAATCCAGACTGCATCTCAGTTTGGAACCTTGAACCTATTTCTAGTTTGCATATACTGACCTTACAATAGCCAAAAGATTTGTTTCTTCAGAACAAGTAAGGTCGGTGGTTCATTTSCCTGGCTTTTCTTTTGAGAGCTCCTGACCATAACARGCATCTGYAACTCACAACAAAGCTTCACTTGCMCGTGTGACCTTTTTGMCCACTATCAGGATGTCACTGCCACYGGTCAGTGCCTCTGGTGCTTTGTTGCTGAATGTTTTGTGGTGAACTGGTTACTGAACTTCTCCTGCACTGCCGAGAGATCTGTGCTTGTGAAACTGGTGACACAGACGGATGTCTGTCACCTGTGCCCTGGGGAAGCACTGAGCCCAGCAGGCCATGAGGGATCAGAGGGCTCAAATGTGCAGTGACAGCTGTGTAGTGTGATGGCTGTGGCCCTGTGCTCTGGCTGACAGGATGAGGAGCTCTGCAGTATGTAAGGGATTTTTCTGCCTGCACAAACAAAACCCTGAGACACAATCTTTGTCCTGCCTTGGGACTAAAGACATTTGAGTTGCWCTTCTTTGTCTGTCCTTTTATTATTACTATTAACATAAAGCAGYATCATTAAYRTGGTTTRCATTTCATGTGTGTACATGGCATCACCTTGCCAAGRCCCACAATTAAGTTTTATAGCAACAGCTAATTATTTCATTTTTGAAATCTGAAGGACTTCTAGTGAAATTAATCACAGCATAGCCTTCTAAATTTGATATAATTCAATATTAATCAGATTTAATAAGCAAGTGGATGAATCGAGGCATTGCTAATGGGATACAGAATCTTTAGACCACCATCTGAAAATCATTGCTACTTACAGATTAGTGAGGTGGTTTCTGAAAATTGAATCTGACAATATATTTCCAGTGTCTCTGGCAATACCTGGAGTGGATACATTCTGCAGTTCTCTCCAATAAGTCTYCATTATTAATTTTCAGTGACTGGTATGAAAACCCTGCATGAAAATCAGGGCATAAGGTGGGATGGTGCAGGCAGCTGTGTAGTGGAACAATTGAAATGCTCAACCTCAGAGCACTTTGCAGGGGCATAGGTTAGCCTGTGACTGTAGATGAGACATCTCTAAATTAGCTCAGGAGGTGTTTGCAAGAATGATTGTACTGACATGTTATCTTCATTGCTGAYCACAGTTTGTAGAGCCCTGGGCAGATGGGAACTTCTCAGAAATYTTTGCAGTTCTTCCATGGGTGAAAGGACGTTCCCTTGGGCATCAGCTTAATGACATCTGTAGGCATTCCAATGGTTTTAGAAGTAACCAAGAATAGTAGAAAGATAGCAAAGGATTGAAAAATCAGGTTCTTGTCAGTGAATATATTTTTACTATTTTGGTTTCTATAGGTGTTCAGCCATCACTACAGTACCTAAATAACATTTAGAAATATGTTAACATGTGCAAATAGTCTCAGTCAGAGACTAGTTTTCCTTCTTTCATACTCTTTTCAACTTGAAACCTCAGGATATATTTCTTTAAGGAAAAAAACTGGTATGTGATTTGTGTAAAAAGTGTACATAATTTTTATCTTTCATAACATTATATATGCATAAATGTACAGATGTAAAATACTACATCTCTATTACAAAGACTATATGTTATAGTTTATTTTATATATATCTTGYCTTTTCTGGAGCCAATAATGAGGAGATTATGCAGATTTTGAGGAGATTGCATTTAAGGTAGTGATCAAATACAATGGAAAATTTAATATATGGAGCAAAGACAGCACAGAAGCAAATGTCTACTTATCTTCATGACCAGTATGCCAGCTGAGGCTGCAGGCTGGATATTTGTCAAAAGAAAGCAGAAAAATTATGCTTTGCTTCTGAGATAGGAATGCTTCAAGACTTTCTTGAAGAGTACAAAAGGTTTACAGCTTGACATTAATGTTGTACTGAAGCCAGTGAAAAAGAGGTGYTCTCTAACTAYTGTGGCACAGCCATGAAGTRTGTTTTCCCTAGCATTMTCCTGGAGAAACTGGTTGCTTTTGGCTTGGATAGATGGATAAAACTGGCTGGTTGARCCCAGAGAAAGGTGGTGGATGGAGCTGCATCCAGTTGGCAGCTGGTRACAAGTGSTGTTCCCCAGGGATCAGTGTTGGAGCCAGGCCAGTTTAATTTCTTTATCMATKATCTGGATGAGGGATCAAGTGCACYSTCAGTCAGTTTGCAGATGATACTAAGTTGGACAGGAGTGCTGATCTACTGGAGGGTAAGGAGATTCTAGGGAGGGATCTGGACAGGCTGGAATGATGGGGAAAGGCCAGTTGTGTGAGGTTTGACAAGGTGAAGTGCTGGGTCCTGTACTTGGGTCACAACAACTCCATTGAACACTGCAGGCTTGGACAGGGCAGCTGGAAATCTGCCTGGGGGAAAAGGAACTGGGAGTGCTTTGATATCCAGCTAAACATGAGCCAGTGTGTGCCCAGGTGGCCAAGGGGACCAATGGCATCGGAAACAGTGTGGTCAGCAGGACCAGGACAGGGATTGTCCCCCTGTGCTCAGCACTGGTGAGGCCACACATTGAGTGCTGTGTCCAGTTCTGGGCCACTCACTTCAAAAAGGACACTGAGGTGCTGGAACAGGTCCAGAGAAGGGCAACAGAGCTGATGAAGGGTCTGGACCACAAGTCCTGCGAGGAACACCTGAGGGAGCTGAGGGTAGTTAGCCTGGAGACAAGGAGGCTCAGGGAGGTTCTTATCACTCTCTACAGATGCCTGAAAGGAGATTGTGGCTAGATAGGGGTTGGCCTTTTCTCCTGGTAACAAGCAATAGGATGAGAGGAAAGAGTCCAAGCTGCACCAGTGGAGGTTTAGATTAAGAAAACGTTTTCATTAAAAATCATTTTCACTAAAAGGTTTGTCAATCGCTGGAACMTGGTGCCCAGGAAATGGTTGAGTCRCCATCCTTGGAGGTTTTTAAAAGACTTGTAGGTGTGATACTTAGGGAGATRGTTTAGTGGTGGACTTGGCAGTTCTGGGATAATAATTGGATTCAGTAGTCTTAAAGGACTTATCCAATGTAAATGTTGGCTCTGTGATTCTGTTATGTACATGGATACCTAACTTCTTTCATGGATATTTGTTTAGGATGTGAATGGAAAAACAAAGAATGACTAATCCTTTGTGTATGCAGTAATCCAGTATRTGTATGCTTTGTSTGTCTGTGCCTAACAGAGGCAATASTAGAAAAAAACCCAAAACTGCAAGGGTTGGAAAATAGCCAAGCAGGATGAGGACCCTTGTCAACTGCTTGTGGTGTTGTGGAGRGGAGATCTCTAAAATCCTGCCATTTCCTAGAAGACCTACTAATCTTCTCTATCTGTGTGCAGTTTTCTATGTGCTCTATTCGTGCAACAAACACCCAGTGTAACAGGAATCCCAACTATCTCCAATTCTGTTAAACAATCTAGTTGTAGAAGACTGGAGCCAAGCATGGATCCAAAGATCCAAAATCAAACCCTGCTTTTATGTCTTCTTTCTTAAAATCTTCTTGCAAAGAAATCAGAATTGTATTTGACACATTACAGAACATTTCTCTCCTTTCCCAATGCCCTCCTCTGCCAGCAGAGCCATACTGTAAGTATCAGCATGTGGGCGAATTTGCACAGCTAATACCTTKGAAAAAAGGTTGGGTGGTTTCCCAATGTTTGTTCTCTTTTACACTTTAAAGATAAAACATGGGTATTTATCTCACCTCTCTTTTGGGCTCTTTATAAAAGATGAGAGRATAGATTTTTGTACAATCTGATCCAGCTGCCAGAGTTTAGTCAYGGTCTCAGACAAGTCACCCATTAAGGTAGAATGTGTGGAATGGCCCAATTTCACAGTTTACTGAAGCTCTTATTTCGCTTGTTTACATAGTCCAGCTAGACTTTGTTGTGGGAGAAAGCCTGAAAATGTGAAACAAATAGCTGGATAAATGAAAAATCTAGTATTTATTTTTAATTCAAAATACTTTCAAGCARATAAATTCCACATTGCTGAAGGGCCTGATTCTTTGGCTTTGCTCACTTCAAGAGTGTCACAYTGAATGTAGGTACAGATGCATAACTTGAAAACTTTATGTGAAAAGTATTGTAATAGAGACATGGCCAATAAAGAGAGAGAGCTGCATGTGACCTACCGTGCCAGGTTTATATCACACAAACATAAGGAGACTGGGCTGRCATGGAGTTCTTGGAATAAATTTGAGTTTGCGGATGTGGAATCAGGGAGTCTGTGAAAATTTTATTTCCAAAGCTGGCCAAGAAAATTACCCTTTGGGTCTGAGATACTTGGATGTGTCGTGTAGGGATTTTTAAACATATGAAGGATTGRCATGTACTTGAAAGAGGAGAAAGACTGGTCATCTCTTGTCAGAAAATATGYTTTCCCCATGTTGCCTAACTTCTCCTTTTGACAGTGCATTTTCTCACTGCTTCAATTTGCATTTCAGTAATGGTTCTRTCCCTGTATAGAACCAATTCTCAGGCAAAGCTGGAAGCTGCTTCTGACAATAGTCTGTAAGCTTTGTGCTTTATTTGGGTAGAGGCCAAAGGTAATGATGATGATTCTGCTGTGGTAACAGCCAGTTTCTAGGGAGATGAAAAAACCTCAGTCTCCAATGAATGATMAGCCCAGTTTTTGTTCAGATGTCTGCTTCACTTGTCCAGCTCCTGGAGAAGAGCAGACAGGCAAAATGAGCAGAATYCTYACTGCTTTCCTTACAAGGAAGGGCAGGAAGGTGCAGAAGAATCCCAGTATCTACTCTCTTGTGCCTCTCTTGCCTTGTGTCACCCTGCAGTAATGTGGAGGTTTGGTTGATTTTTACAATGCTAAGACTTAAAAGGGAAGAGTATGGATCACAAAGCAGGAACTGAAGGTATGAAACCTGGGAAAAGGGTGGTGGTCAGGCTCTTTTTGCCTGGAAATTACTTGGAATGAGAATAAGGCTCCCTAGAAAAGGCTGGAAGTAAGCAAATGCCACTCCTGTCTTCAAGGAAAAAGAACCTGGAGCACTACAGGCTGGTTAGTGTCACCCTGATCCTTGGGAGCATGAGGGCATGAATAATTGTGGAAATGGTTTCCAGACACTTGAAAGACAAGAAGGTGATTAGGAAAGTAAATACAGATTTATAAAGGAGAAATTGAACCTGGCCCAACCTGATAGTCTTCTGTGGTGAGCTGATTGGCTTGGTGGATGAGGGGAAAGCAACACAGTTGTTTATCTTGACTTCAGCAAGGCTTTTGACACTRTTCCCTAACATCCTTGAGACAAAATGGTGATGGATGATTGAGGTAATCAGACAGTGCAACAGTCTGAAAACTGGCTGTACCAATGGGCTCAGAGGGTGGCTGAGCACCAAGTCCAGCTGGAAGCTGGTAACTAGTGGAGTAGTCTAAGGGTCATTACTGGGTCCAGAACTGTTTAAAACTTCACTAATCACCTGAGGGATGTGACAAAGTACACCCTCAGCAAATTTGCAGATTATAGACCAGAGGGATTATAGACCAGAGGGGTTATAGACCAGAGGGATTATAGACCAGACTCAGAAGAATTTCAGCAGGCTGGGGAAACTTCATGGAGTTCTACAAAGGTAAAAGCAAAGTCCTGCATCTGGAGATGGGTAATACCATGCATCAGCTGTGTTGAGGGCTGACTGGCTGAAAAGCAACTTTGCAGAAAAGGGTCTTGGGGTTCTGTTGGACACCAAGTTGAATAGTAGTCAGTAATGACTCCCTGCAGCAAAGGAGACCAGCAATAACCTGAGCTGCATTACAAGGAATTTTGGCAGCAGGTCGAGGCAGGTGGCTCTTCCCCCTTTRCTCAGCACTGGTGAGACATCYCCAGTGATTTGTCCAGGTCTGGGCTCCTCCCTACAAGAGAGACATCGACGTACTGGGAAGTAGAAAAGCGAAGTAAGAAAGGTCAAGTCAGACTTTTCTCAATGATGACAAGAAAAAGACACAGGAGACAATGGGCAAAAATTAAAATGCAGTCAATTCCACTCAACTCTAAGGGGAAAAATTTTTTATGGTTAGCTGAAGACTGGAACAGGTCGGCTAGAGGGGCCATCTTTGGTGATAGTCAAAACTCAGCCAGACAACATCCTGTGCAACCTGTTCCAGGTGACTGCATTGACCTGATAATGTCTGTAGATGTTTTCTTCCCACCTCTCTACCGTTTCTGTGATCTTTTCAATCAATATGTGGAGTCGGCTGTCCCAATTGTCAAAGAAAAGTCTGAAAATCCCATACAAAAACATCTTGCTATTTCAATGTCAGTGATATTTTTTGTGCGAGGGTAACTCATGTTTTTTTAACCTTTGGGGTTGTCACTAAAAACTAAGTATAGATGTGCTTTGATGATGAAGCCTGGCAACTTAGGAATGGTTTCTTTTCTTCAAGTATAAAAAAAGATAGAACCTTACCAACTGTTCAGCTGGCTATTGAAACTCTTTAGTTGCTGGGAGTGTCTGTACACATGAGAACATTTTGCCTGGGAGATTCACTAAATGCCTGAGCTTTTAGGATATTTCAACCCTGGTGAATGTACCTAAAGAAAAAAAATAGCCTTCACTTTACCCGTACAAGATGGGGCTATAAACGGGATATTGCTCTGTTGRAAATGAATCTTGCTATCAGCTTTTGGCACTTTTCATTAAATCACCGTGTTGCTGGTTTCTCATGAAAAAAAGTACAGAGAACAATATAGAAATTGCCCTTAGAGGGCCATACCAGCTGCCCTAACTACATGTCCATGCTGGACAGTGCTTTGGCTTGACCTTGTTAGGCTGTGCTTCTGTCCTCAGGCAGGACTGKATAGCAGACCTCAGAACCAGTCCTCTTATGAGCTGTATTTCCCAGAAGATAGCTAAATTTTGTTCTTAATTATGTATTTTGGCAGTAGGAGTACAATTTCCATTGAATTCAACACAGATCAGCACACATAATTTACAACATCCTAATGCAATTAGAATTGTATTAAGGTTGTAAAATCCACTGCCAGGACACAGGAGCTAAAGAAAGTGCCAGCAGCAGCAGCACCTTTGTGACAAAGGTGACATGTGACATCTTTTCTTCCTKCTGTCACTCCTTGTGTCCCCAGCTACTAACATCTAAATTATTTAGTGTCATGCCAAATAGTGATAGAAGGTGGTGCAAGAAATTGTGGAGGTAAAGTTTGGAGTCCTCATTATAACAAGAATGATTAGGCAAACTTTCTGTACTTTTGCCTGCAGCATTATTTGTCTTGAAAAATATCTGTCATCTTTCCTTTTGGTGATGCTGTCATTGTATGATTAGGCATTGAAACTCAGTGATTACAGCAAATAATGTGGAAAAACTGCTAGATACATGCCAGTCTTCATTTTGCTATAAATAATGAGTAGTCAGGAAGTCAAAATGTTTGTTTTGTTGGTTTTTCCTGCCTCTCTCAGAGTCCATTTCATTGGATTCTGATTTAGTTTGGAGCCAAGAATAAATCAARAAGAAAGATCACAACTGGAGGGTTGCCAATCTGTCTACAGGTAATTTGTGTACTCTGTGAACAAAAGTGCTTATGGGTCATGACTAGTAATGGCATTCTTAGTGATCTTTTCCATTTGAACAGACAACTTAATTCACTTACAATATTCTGAATCCAATTAAGTGGTGGATATTTCATCACAAAACCATGCTCTAATGTTTTCTCAGGCACAATAAYGTGTCAGAGCATGATATAGCCATGTTCTGAGACAGTGTCCCATTTAGAAAAATGTCAACCTGCACATGGTTATTCTGCTCTCAGGGATGTCACCTAAACTTTGGGCTATATAGATCAATAGGCTTGAGAACCTGTATCTTCTTTGATTCACCAGAAGAATGATAATCCCTCCCTACAGATCTACAAAGCCTTTTTGATCCTATTCCCACCCTTTGAAACCTCCAGTATTCCTCAAGTCCTTTTCTTCCCAACACATAGTCCTTAACATACAAACACTTCATTTATCTACTCCACCCAAAGGCCTTTATGCTCTCCTTTCTAGCCCATTGCTCTTTAAGCAGCTGTCATTAAGTTAGATTTACATACACTCCATCATTCATAGCTCCTTAATTTGCAGCATGTGTTAGCAGCAGCAGATGGAAGCAGGAAGAAAAATCACCTGTGCTGCCAGGTTTCATTTCCCAAGGTAGAGAGTGGCTATAGATCAGGAAGAATAGGAGAACACACACTTTGCTGTACTGTGGAGGATGCTTGTACAGCTCTAAATAAACTGTTCTTCTTGAGTTCTGGTCTGTGACCAGTCCCAGAGACACCTCCCTTTGTTGCTCTGTGTTGGCCAGCTCCAATGGGGAGTTTGTGCAGGACAGAGGATGCCCATTAGCCAGAGACAACACTGGAATGGACATGCAGACTATTTCTGCCTTTCTGCAGTCTTGCCCCTCAAAATTTAAAATTACATTTTCTTAAAATCTGTAAAGAGATGTATTCTATATACCACAAAACTCCTAGTCTGTGCTTCAGTTCTGGATGCATATTGCTGCATAATTACAGCTCTTTGTCATTCCTTTGGAATCACAGAACTTCCCTGATCCTGTCTTTTCTTGATCCCTGTTTGTGAATAGGTGCCATGGGTGCTTAGTGGGGAGGGAGAGCCCTCCCTGACATGGCAGAGTTCACTGGCTGACCTGCTGAAAACCTGACACATGGGTGTTTGGGGGCCAGGCTGCCTAAAGAATCCTGCTCCCTGACATTCTCTGACAATCCTGTGMTGCTCCTGCTGTTGTGTCAGCACCTGATCACACAGCTGGCTGGAAAACAGTTTTAGGCTGGATCCTTTYCATACTCTGGGTCTCTGACAACCTTGTTAGCAGTGGTGTCAGCAGCACAGGGATGTGCCCAGGTGGCCTGGGGGGAAGGGCTATTCAGCCAGCAATACTGCTGGAGATAAAGGTTGACCTGGCCTTTAACAGGCAAAAACAGAGCAAAGGAGACCATTGTCAGTACCCAGAACACTGTGAGAGTTGAAAAAGCTTTTGGCAGAAGGAAAGTGACACTGGCAGTTGGAGCTCTGCATGCAGAAACATGGTAAGAAACAGTGACACTATTTGGAAGTGTAGAAGGTGGAAGATCTACGCTGTCAATGGATGTTATGGTTCCCTTCAAAGCCAGGCATGGGATCCACTCAGCCCACATGTACTACTTCCCAAAAACAGTACTGACTGCTTAGTACCTGGCTACACATATGAAAATATTTTTAGCAACTGTGTTTACTAATGTCCAAATCATGTCAGGGTTCAATGAATGAAGGTATGTCACACTAAAATGTATGCATAACAGGACATGAGATTGTTGGGCAGAGAGGTTTTACCTCTCATTCAGCCAAGAAGTTGCTGACAGGCCAGTCAAGTACAACAAATAGTAATTGGTCCCTTAAAGAAACATCTTCTTTTCCTTCCTTASTTTTAATTCTCCTCTTGTTATCTATAGGTTAAGACAGAATGAAATATATTTGATAGGCATCCAGAAGCAGGGTGGAATATTGATGGAGCTGGAGAACATCAAAAGAGAGGCTGGCTGAAAAAACTGTCAAGGTTACCATGCTTCAACAGGAAGATTATTTGAAATGAGTTAGGAATACAAATAGTTTRCCTTTCAGATGTGATCAGAATAGTGTCAGGCTTTTCTTTCATTTCTTCACCTTTATTTTTTATAAAGTTTTGAAACTGGGTTATTTATTTTCTAGATTGAAAATAAATCACCTTGGAAACAAAATGCATTTCACTTTACCCTGCTTTGAAGGTAACTGATTAACTAACACAAGATATTTCTCATCCACATGTGAGGATAGTCTTTARGTCTCTGGAATGCCTGAAGAAACATATATATATCACTGCAGGGTCAGGTACCTGCTAGCAACTAGGGCAGGCTGGCATAGAGCCATGTGAGCCTGTTGAAGGGCTGACACTGGAACAGCTGGGTCTGGAAGAAGTGTCATCCAGGGAGGATATATCACTAGGAAGGCTGCCCAGTGTGTGGCAGGTCAGCAAAGAGTGCCTCCAACTCCTTTCCCGGGGAAATGTGAAACTCTCTGTTGTGTCACTACATCCCAGGCATCCATCCCACAATTCTAGCAGGTGGTGTGCCAGTGCAGAGCAATGCCAGGAGACTTCTCTTGTTAATGTGGGGGAAAGTGGAAGTAACACTGCCCTGCAGAGCAGAGCTGACAGCAGGAATGAGTCCCAGCAGTCAGTTTTAGCCTCCTAGGACAGGCAGCAATGCTTAGTTCTGCTTTCCCTAATGCCTTCTTTGCTGACTTAATGTCTTCAGCATCTGATAAAGGGTGAAGAGGATTAGATTATTTCTCACTCTTGCACATTGGGGCATTCTAAGAGGAAGTCATTACTCATGCACAAATCTGCTGTTCACAGTTCTGCTGTCCCCAGAGTCTTGAAGGGGGGCAGATGTGTTCTGCCTACCTGTAACACCCCCAGTGAAGGAGCAAGAAGATAGAGGGTTTGCTGAGAGGACRCTGGGAAGAATCAGAGTATTTCCAAGTATAGAAGAGAACTTTACCAAGTGTTAAATGCATTGGCCCAGGAAGTTGATTTTGGATGAGTCAGCAGTGTTTTCAGAGTCCTTCTGAAGTTCCAGAAAGTTCTCTCAGGATTTGATYTAATAATAGATCCCTGATGAGGGCCATGGTAGAAACTTTATTTCCAGATGCCTTGCTGTGTCTATAAATTAGGCCATTAGCCTGCTACTCCAAATKTCCTCCTGCCATTTGTAAGTAGCACATAACAACAGGGTCCAATGTAATATGATATGGAATGTTTTGAAGCAGATTGAAATGCAAAATGGAAAATGAAGTGATGGTCCTGTGTGTAAAGGCTGATGTAATAGGAAAAAATGTATTCTTCTTGCCTAATGAATTTACTGGAAAACATATTGTCAATTATGCTCAGCTCTCTCTGCTAAAAGCCACCAAATAACAGATGTGGTTATTTAAAGAGCTGCCAGCACAGGGCAGAGGGAAAGAAAGGAATGGAAATTAGGAGGCACCTTTGATGCGTTAAAAAGTGGAAATAAAGAGAAGGCTGTAGCTGACAAAGACTGACTGCTAGAGAAACCATGTTTCAAATATCATCTTTACATAGGTGACTCTCCAGAGGTTTCTGGCAGGTGCTTCATGCCCTAAGTTAGCACTTCACTAGCATTGAAAAGGAAGAATAATATTTGAAACTCTAGTATTCTGTTGTTGGGATCCTTCACATCAAAACCATGAACAAAAATGAGGTTGGAATTTTCTTTGTTTCTTTTCAAACAGTGCTTCTGCATCTGTTGATAGTCTCTGCAAGATGAGATGAACCAGAATTTTTTCTCCTCCAAAAAAATTCTGTAGTCCTTTAACAGCACCGAATGAGGTTTTCCTGAAAAGTAATCTACATATTATTTTGAAAAGGAGAATTATCTCTGGTAAGTGTTACCCTGCAACAGATGAACTTATGAGGTTATAAGTTATATATACAGATGAGGTTATAACAAGTGTGTAAGCAAAGGAAAAAAGCAGTGCACATTCTGCTCTGCATTGCCCCCCTGTTGCCCTAGCCCTCCATTAGAACTGTGCTGTTAATCTCATGGGAGTTTTACTGATAAAGGATAGATTTCTGTATCAAATCAATGCATATTTGGTCCTCAACCCTGACCTCATATCAATTCTATGTGTGTTACATTCGTGGGCTTTTTGGTGTAACCACTAAGTCTGATGGGTTGGGCAGGTTTGATTATTCTTGTTCAGGGCATTAAGCACAATATGAGAAACCAGCTATGARAACTAATCACAAGGACAGAATTGGATATGGTTGATCTAGTTTTACTTGCTGAGTGACATTTCCAGTAYAAAAAAAGAACATTATGGTTTAAAGATGCCATTATGAAGTTGCTGCAGCTTGAAAATGAAGCGATTACTTCATGCAATAAGTAGGCACTCTGGCATTCAGTAAAATAAAGAAGTCTTTTGCCTTTAACCTTACAGCTAAAATCAGCATCCTTGGATGCTGTGTGGATTCAGCTTTGTCATAGAAACAACAAAGGGTTTTGACTCAACTTCTGGAAAGTTTCATGATCCTTATATGTATAGAGGAAGCTGTGGTCCTTTAATGACAGTGTTACTTCTCTAGAAACGGTCTGAGCTTTTTCTAAATTTCTTCTCTTGCACAATAGTCTCAGGGGGTTTTTTTATTCACCTCAAACTATCTCAGTCCATGGGAATCAAGTGTGTTTGACAACTGTCATTGCAGGAGACATACTCTTACCTAAATGAATTTGGAATTCATTTGTGTACTGCTTGGGAAATGAAAATTTGCTCTAATACAATGTGCTGGCGTGCAGAAAAAAAGGTTCACCTGCTTCAGTTTTGTAGGAGGTCCTAGGTTGAGTAACTCATCTCAAAAGCAGCACTTAGATTGCTTTTCAAAATCTCCTTTTTCAAATAGTTAATGGTTGTGAGAGACATTTATTTATTTCTGCTCAATTCATTCTTCTCTGAGCAGCAGCCTTGTCTGGATGAATAACACTWGCATTTGACCATGGCTGGGAGCCTGTTTTCTAACTCATTAGTAGCTTGGCAACATTACCAATTTAGCTACCCTCACCTGCTCTGCAAGGACCTGTTCTGTCTGTGACAAGCTCCTTTCCAGTGGAAGTGTGCAGAAAATCCAGGTCAGCTGTTGGAAACTTTATAATACAGCCATGTCAGTGCAGTGCAGCACTTGTGCTAATGAACCACATCACTGAGCTGGTCTCTGTAGTGTAGAAGCAGCACAGCTTTGCAATTCCACTGCCTTCTCTATTCCTAGAGGTGGATGTCTTGTGTAGTTTGTTTGGACAGGTGGAACTGCCCCACGTGTCTCAGCAGTGGAGGTAGGGCTGCTTCTCCATAGGTGTGGGCTAAGTGGGGACCTACATGCAGATGTGCATGGAATGCTGCTTTTCTCTGGGTTCCTGTATCCTGGCTGCTTCTGCTCCTAAGGCCTCCTTTTCAGAAGGAAGGATATGAGCAGCCTGACAAGAAGTTGTTCCCATTAACTTTGATGGGAATAGTTCTGAAAAGAAGCTGCTGTTGACTGGTGCACTCCAGATGCTGGCAGTCACTGTATGTTCCTTACTGCAGACACATGCCAGGTTTATTAATTATGCTGGAATGGTACAGACCAGGATGCAGTAGAAGTAGCATGTGTGTATTTGTCAAACTGCTAATGACACCCCTGCCTACACTTCATATTGAAACAGTTCCAAGATGTGTCAGAAAGAAGAGGTATATATTAATTGACAGTGAAGAAAGAAATGTGAAATTTAAGCAGCCATCATTAGAGCTTGAATTTAAAAAGCAAAATGAGATTACTGKGGGACTAGCTACTGAGTTGAGAGTTATGAATTTGAGCTAATATCTGGCTTGATTGGATCCTTGCAGTGCCCTCTCAATCTGCAGATGAAAGATGGGAAACTGTTTATAATTCAGTATGACATTGCAGACAGATGAGACATTGACAGAGACCCCTTAGTTTAAAAAAAAGAAAAGGAAGGAAAATAGACCCAAATACAACAAATGTATACAAATACAAACAAATGTCCTCAGAGCTGTCTCAGTAATGCAGAGTTATTTCAATATTTCCAGATGTTTCACAGTGCCTGAAGTAGCATGTTTTCATGTTCTAATTCTCTGTATCTTTGASAGTTTAGTTTTTCTTATCTGATTTCAACTCAGAATATTTTTTTGAATAGTTATTTGTACAATTGATCCATCTGAGAAGACATTAATCCAGAAGTTTATGAGTAGTTTGAGTCTATTAGTTGATCTTTCTTTTAAGCTTTACAACAGCAATAAAAAATATTCTCCARCATTCCCCTGTATCTGGCCATTTCTACCAATGTGGAATATGCCACCTCCATCAGCCCAGTTCCTGCTCTGCCTTGAAGGACTGAAAAATCCCCAAGTCATGGAAACACAGGAAACAGAACCTGAGGAGAAATACCAGGTGATAGAAGTGATTGAAATGTCTTATATATGCATATTACAGGCTCTGTGGAGAAGCATTTGCTGTCCTTTGGAGGCAGTTTGATCACCTCCATATGGACTGTTGAAAATGTCACAGCCTGCAATTTAGCTCACTAAGAAATACAAGATGTTTTCTTCCTTCTCTCCTGTAGATCTTTCTATCACCTGCCATCTTCCTCAGCCACTTCTAGAAACTGCAAAATTAGGAATGACAAAACACGCAAAAATGAATCATAGGTAGAAGTGACAGCTCAGAAATATCAAAATGTGCTGTAGGTGGGACTTGATTTAAAATGGAACATGAAAAAGAGCAGGAATTCTTTGGAAAGAAAGAAGTGGTATGCAGAAAGTGGAAACCTGAAGCCTCTGAAAATCCTAGAGAGAAAAGAAATGGCAAAAAATCAAGCAGCCAAGCAAACACAGCACAGATCTRTGTAATTAAATAGCCAGATGTGTTWSAAATTTTTGATCCAATTTGCTCYTAARCATTGGCTCCTTTTGAAGTCMTACCTGTCCAGATGTCTACCTTTGTAAGACTAGGATCAATTGYTTTTTTTCACATTTGTTTTCACTGTAAAAGTTTATGTGCCTTTGGTGACTTAGMATTCATAAGAAAAGACAGAATGATGCTTTGTTTGCATTGTTGCAATAGCTAAAGTTGAGTCAGCTGTTTAAAATATCATTTTACTGGGTTACCTTCTCATTCTTTATGAACAAAATGTTTTGGGTTTTTTTCTTAACCACGCCTGCAATCCCTTCCAGTGAAGTCTGTGATTTGCATGTGATTTGCATGTAGGCCCAGAGATTGCTGAAGGATGATGCTGCTCASAGGTAAGGAGGACACACAAAGCAGCAGTGACATGGCTGGGAGTCCTGGAGTACACAGCCTTGAACCTGCATCTCTGGGGAGAAACGACAATGGAAATCACAAMATTTCTTGGGGACCAAGATGCTTCTGCACATCTTCCTGATCCTGGGACAATGGTAAGCTATGGCACACTGTGCCTCCTRCCTTTAATTCTGTTATGCCAGATAATGTACCCAAAATCTCTGTAATGTTTAAGATCTCTGGGGCCTTTGGGACTTAAACAAATGTTTTTCTTTTCAWCCTGATGCCATTCAGAAAAAGGATTGCTGAAAAGTGGAAAAGGAGGTTTTTAAATCTGAAGAAACTGACAGAAACCTTTGATTTCCAAGGGCTTTATCTCGGAACTGATAACAGAACTGCAGTCAGTTCTTCAGTTCTGGAGAGATCAGAGCCAGGGAAGCAGAATTAGTTGAATATTTCGAAGGAKTTTCCCATCCATGTGACTTTCTAAGACAATTTTCTCCTCTTTTTTGATCTTAGAGTGATCACGTACCTAGAGAATAGACAGCCTTGGGCTGGTTTGAGGCAAGAGTTCTCTGAATTGCATCTGTGCTCTCAGGCATGCTACTAATTCTAAAAAACACCAGGGCAGGCTTAAAGAAACTCTGTAAGGGGATACCAAAGCTTCCAGGGAAAATGTAGACCTTTTCCAGCTCTGTTGGATCTGCCTCGTGGAACTTGAGCCAAAACCCAATGTAATTTTGCACTCCAGGACTTGTCTGAACATGCATTCCCCTTGACTGCAGGCCAGCTTTTGCCTCCTCTAAAGAAAGGAAGGGGAGTTGCTTGCAAAGGGGTTTTAAAGCTCTTGCAAGCACAARACAAGACACAATGACTAAAAAATTGGTCACGCACCGTTCTGTTTTAAACGGCGTTTTTCCACTTGCAAGGAAGGAGGGATAGACTCAGACAGCAGGTGAAAACATTATATGCTTTTTATTGCCTGTCTTCTTCATATGCACTGCATTGGGTTTTATCCCCTGAGGTATTTAAAAGGAAGGTTGTGAAAATAATTTCAAAGAAATCGCASCCCAAATACTCATAAAAACAACCAGTCATTCTGTTTGTATGCGAGCTGATGTGTGGCCTAACTGCTGATCTTGTAGTCTAATGCTCTCCTCTACTGGAAAATGAAATCTCTGAAAACAAATTACTCAGCATTGGCAAAAGAAGTGGATGATTTGTCCACACTTTCTACCAAAAACCCTGTGCCTCACACAGTAGCACCCATTTAGCTCAGACAGAAGGACATCACTCCAAGGGTTTAAGCACTATCCCAGAAATGCTTCCCCTTCACTTTATCCAAAAAACTACAGACYCCTAGACAGACTCAGAGATGATAACAGGCAAGAAGGGTGAGGGACAGCTCTCAGAAGAAGYKACAGATCTCCTATGAAGACATGGAAATACAATARCAGATGGTCAGAGATACRAATATTTGGRCAGAATGTTAGAATATCTATRCAGGTCATGAAGGATTTGCACATGGRGAGAAATGTTTTGGGAACCCTTTTTYCAACATGGGCTGCTGTTCCTGAAATGCTCCCCTTGTGAGTGCCACCTCAGGCAGCTGCCCAGAAGCTTGGAAGCTCTGAACTTGCATGTGCAGTAGGACTACGTGGAAAAGATTAGATAAGTACTGAACATAGGTCATGAAAAATACAGAGAATATCAATAATACATAATGAAGAAGATAAGTGACCCACTGGCTATTCTTGGTTGTAATCTTCTGTTCATTTTGTCTCTGTTCARGGTTATAAAGCTATAATGTTCTTGCCTCTATTTGTCACAGTCCTTACAGACAGGCAAGAGAGGTCACCTGGGGGGATTTCATGCAGCTTCCATGAGTCTGATACCCTCTGATACTCTGATGTGACTGCTGTGTAGCTCCTGGTCTGCTCTTGTCTCTGTGCTGTTTCTCATTGTGCCACAAAATTATCCAACCCAAAAGCTGAAAGAAAAGACATCTCATGTGTTTACAGGCTGAGATGGACTTTGTTTTGTTGGATAGTGAAATTCCCCTTTGGTGACCTCACTTTCACATGTGACAACCTGTGTGAAACTGTCTGTTCAAGCAATGATGCACTGACAGGGATAGCACAGACTTTGTTTGTAGGGCCTGTAAAAAGATTAGTGTTAGTGRCTGGCTGTGTAATGCACACCACAGGCAAACATCTAAGTATGGATATTCCTCAAAAAGAGATCATTGCAATCCTTCCGTAACTCACATTTTCTGCAAGCTATTTGTGAAGCAAGAGGTGTTAGCATTAATTCTGCTTGAATGTCACACCTTTTTCTCATGGAAAATGTCCCTCTCCTTCCATCTTTCTTGCTGTACTTCACTATCTGAAGCTAGGGGAGGACTTTCATGCTAAGACCAGGCCCTCTGTTGTAGTTGCACACTGCTGATTGGCATCTCCCTCCTCGCCCCAGGGAGGGCTTGTCCATGCCCTCTTTGGAGTGCAAGACACCCCAGCACAGCCTGAGCACAGAAATGGGATTCTAAGAGAAGGAGCCAGTGATCTCTGGGCATATTTTAAAGATTATCTGCTGGATTAATTGACAGAGTTTTCTGGTTGTCCTTCCATCCATGCTGGTTATCTTGCTTGTCTGTATTTTGGCTAGGAAGAAAATTATAATAGATTATCTAGAAGCCCTTCTCCCTTTACAGAAGCTGGTACAGCATTTCCTCCCATGGAAGTGTGTGTGCTTTTAGAGTTTATCCCAGCAAGACAGCTGTGCCACTGTAGCATTGCTTTTGCAAGCAGTGTCTCAAATAACCTCATCTCCAAAAGCAGAGACATGGAAGAAACAAACACTCTATGGGTGGATAACCAGTGTTGACTTCCTCAGTCCTGCCTGCCTTTTCTAAAACGGTCTTTGAAGTAGGTTTTTTTTTCCCCAAAAAGTACATGATTGTAATTAAGAGAGAAAAATGAGCTGTTAATCAGAAACAAACTGTTGGCTCTAGCAGCTCAGATACACCTGGGGCTGTGATTGCCATGTGTGATACATCCATATTAAACAGCATATGGGCAGGCTTTTCTTCTCATGGTTGCCTTTATCATTAAAAATTAGCATGGTTCTTGCACAGATGGCTTCAGCTTAAGCTGAGTCTGGATGATTCAGCTGTCCACTACATCCTCAATTATGTTTGGTGCTGAAGAGAAGGGAAGTTAGCTTCAATCTTGCAAGAAGGATATGCTGAGTACTTTTTGTGCCCTTTCACTGGACCCGCTCAAAAAAAAATGGAAATCCCAGTGATGAAAATACTGAAGCAACTGTTTTTTAAAGGATACTAGCCACTGGTTTCAGAGGTTAGTAGGAAGAAGAACACCAGATTCACTTGGGATGCACAGAGGTAATGTAGTTTATGAAGTTGCTGTAAAGCTCTTTTCTTTCCTTCCTGGAGTGTTCCAGATACACAGAACATATCCAAGAACATGTGTCTACATAAAGTTTCTTCAGGGCATTGTCAGGGTATGAAATTACAGCTGCACCTCCTGGCAGTATGTCCTCATGTATGTTTGCTGTGGCCCTTCAGGCACAAAAAATCAATGCAATTTTGTTGATTTCAGGACCATGTGAGGTCACAYACCTTTTTTGGCAGTAGCCTGTGCTTGTCTCACGTTCTGTTTAGGTATCCTTGTGGATTAGTACCACCTGACCACTTAAGAATGCAAATATTAAAGGCAAACAGCAGCATTACAGAAGCCTCTGACAGTGAGATAAGGATAAAGTCAGAGATCAGTGAGAAGTATTGTTTTCTTGGACATTTTATGCAATCATACCCCTAACCTCACCTTCAAAAGCTGCMACCAACTCTCAATAATAAAGCAATACTTCCTGGTATAAGGATTCATTTGTTCAACTTCAAGACAGTAAAAGTTTGCAGATTGAAAGTGTTGTACTTAGAATTCACATTTCTTGCAGTAARGAACAGATGTAAATTCTGTAAATCTGAAGGGATTAACAGATAATTCTTTCAGTGAAAAGGAAGATAATAGTTGAAAAAAATATGAATTACTCAGAAAGGAAGGGAGACAATAGGCAAAATTCCTCCAGGTTTACGTTAGGTAGTTCAGTAGCTGGTTCATGAACAAAGCTGCTAAAAAGTTGGCAACTTCCATGGGAGCAAGTGTACAGAAAACTGAAAATAGGAACAATCTTAGATACTGAATTTTRATGTACTGCTGCACATCTATCAGAGATCTTGGAAATGCATTGAATCTTCCAGGAATCCTGGTCCTATCACCACTGAATTTGCCATAAAGTTATTCAAACCCTTTCCTAAAAAAAAAGTCAGGTGTCCGCAAGAGTAAAGCTCCAAAGTTCAGTAGCTGAGAGATGAGAGCTAAGAAGCCACAGCACACCAGGGCTGGTATGCTAGAAACACGTACAAGGCAGAGCTGACTGCAGAATGGGAACAGGATTCCTTCAGCAAAATTTTACTTCATTCAAGCCTTGGAAGTCCTGTACTTTTAATCAGTTTCATCTTCTCTGAAGTAATGTACACATGCACACACCTTCCACTCCATTGCCCCTACCTTAAAATACCCTTAAAAATTAATAATCTTCCTTATTCTGAACATGGAAGACTGTAAACTCTTTAAAGAAATGAGATATGATCTTTAAACAAGGAGTTTACCTGAACCCAGTTTTATTTCAGAAGAATGTGTGCCTATAAGCAGTTTTCYACTCTCTTAAGAGACTGGCTTCAACACAGAGATTGATTCTGACCTGTRTTAATTTGGTGAGATCCCAATTTCCAACTCATGCTGATGGCATCTCCRCCTGTGTGGCTTCAGTGATATCTGGGAGATGTCTTCTAAATAGCAGCTGACAGAACAGATGTTATTTAATGTGAGTAAGAGCACTGGAATCTGGGTCTGTATCAAGGTTAGAATCTTGACTGAAACCTCTTGAATGTGGATTAGGTTTCCACAGTCCTTTTCTGTGCCACCACTGATTGTTTTCTGCCAGCTGCCATGCTGCATTTCTCTTTTGTTGTCCATGTTACTCAGCCGCCCAGCCCTCCAGGCTTACCATCCTTTGACTCCTTGTACCAACTCCTTTTCCTTTCCAAGGAAATGATGAGATGTTGAAGAAAGTTTCCCTGGTCTCGAGACACCCAGGGAGACCTGAATCACACTGAAATATCTCAAAAAAAATCCCTCTTTAAATGAGCCATTTACTGTAAGTGCAATTTGAGGTGTCCTGATCTCTACTGTAGCTACCAGATATAAACTTYATTGAGGCAGTAACAGATGAGACACCTATAGCCTGACACAACATTCACAGAAATACAATTATTTCCACAAGAAAGCCTGATCCTCCAGCATTGAAGACTCATGCTCAAAGAAGCTTCAAACCTTTGTCAACTCCACATAGATGAAAGGAAAGCAAGTGATGTGATAGATGGCTTATTCCCTGGTGTGTTCATTTGGGACAGTGCATTTCAAAGGGGATTCATTCACTGAAAGCTTAGAATTCATCTGCTTGTTCCATGGGTCAGAAGGGGATATAAATATSTTAAGATCAGTTGGATGGCTGTCCTGGGTCAGAACACGTATCCATCCTTCCCAAGTACCCTGCTACCAAAAGTACCTATGAATAGATTTCTCAGGAAGAATAAGAAACGGCAAACACTTGTAAAACTACTTCCTTAATCTCTTCCAGACCCCAAATCTTTCCACTTCAGAGACTTTCTCAGGTTTTCTGGTGTTTTTTGCACCTCAGAGTTGATGATAGAGTTCAAAGGAGAGCCAGAGGCCGTGCAGTTGTTTTGCAGAATTGTTTATTATTTTCTTATCTTAAAAGTTCTCTCAGTCCAGGGTGATGTTCCCAGGAAGCCAGAAAAGCAGAATCTGACCCTCCTACAGTGGCACCTCAACTTTTATAATCTAAACTGCATTAACAATGTTTTCCTCTAAGTACCAATAACTATGACCAGTGTCAGACAGTGAAGTCTTACCATAATCCAATAAAGAAAAAGCCACCACCTCTGCAAAGATGGAGGGGAAGAAGAAGCAGGAAAAGGACAAAAAACACACCCTGATTCCTCCATCTTTGCCCCATTCTATCTATATAGTAAAATCTAAAAATTCTACTTTTTCACCCTGTGAGCTAACGAAAATCATACCAATCAAACCCACATGGACTTATTTTCCTCTTTCAAGCGTGGCAGTTTTTTCCAGGGAGTTAAATCAAAGGAATAGGGATTTTTGGCTCTTTTGGCTCTGTCCCAAGACCCTCGGGGTCTCAAGCCTCCAGGGACCTCCAAGGCGGTAATCTGGTTTCCCAGAAGACTTCCTGGTTTTTCAATATATTTGTAATTGTCATTGTATTTCTCTTCAATGTGCACTTTGAACCCATGCCAGTTTTTAGGACCCTTAAGTAATTTAGCAACACTAAACTACTTCTGCAGTACATGGTTTACTGTGTGAATAAGCAAAATATTGTGTTTGTACTCGACTCAGCTGATGTTATCTTTATCTGATGCTGTCCAGCTCTTGTACCAGAAGACAGTGAACATCAATTCCTATCTATCCATGAYACAATTATTTTGTGTRTACCACATCATCCCCAGTTATCCCTTTTCCAGACCGCAGTGTTTAGCCTTAGTATGACAATGCTTTCCTGCCCTTGATTATCCATCCTTGTTGCTTTTCTGTCAACCTGCTCTAAGGCTGAAGTAACAAACCACAGATTAATACAGTCACAAAATAGTTACATTGTGTTCTGCATTATTTTTCTAAAAATGCCGAAAATCCAAGTTCCTTTGTTGACTGCAGCTAGGTATTGTTGTTTCAATGGAMCCTCTTGCAAGAGCCCCAGGACCTTCTGAGTGGTGAAAACCAGTTTAAACTCTATCATTCTTTGTGTGAAGTAAGGATGATTCTTTCCATGCACCTCACTTTTCTTTTAGCTGTCCCAAAGGTCTTCTGTCATTTTATTACACATCCTGTTTCTCAGTCTTGTTCTAAGACTTTGTACGGTCAGCCTGCAGTCTGACTGGTAAAGGTACTGCCACCAACAAGTTTTTTTGTTTCACTATTCAAGCATTTCCAGGTTCTCTTATGAATACGTTGAACAGTAGAGGTCTCAGCAGAGACCCCTGAAAATTCCTCTTGATTCTTCCCTCCATTGAAAGAACTGATGATTTTTTTCTCTTTCCTATCTTACAACCATGCAAGACCTTCCCTCTAAGAGATGCATTTGTTGAAGGTCTYTCTCAAAGTCTTCTGGAATTAAAAATAGGCTGTGTTGTTCAGATAACCCTGTCCCACACATAAGCTTGTTGACATCACAAGAAAAGCAGGATTATGACCTTTTATATAAAGCTTCAGTGACTCTATCAGTATGGATTATTTATGGTACAATGATTATGCACTTGTCTGCTAACTCTTTATAATTTCTCTTAGTTTGTCCAATRTGGACATCAGCCTGATATTCCTGTAATTCTCCTCTGGGACCTCTGCATCACATATGTTATCCTCCAATTCTAAGCACCCAGACTGTTTTAAATGAAAGGTTGCACAAGTCTCCAGCAATTCAGCTATTTCATCCTTGAATTGCTTTAAAACTCATGAGTGATTACCATCTGGTCTTGGCAATGTGTTGCTGTTCTTTATATCATTTTTTCCCCAACTCCTTCTGYAGTCACTTCARTATCAGTWATGACCTAAACTAACCCAAGASTCTCTCTYWACTTCTGGGAAGGCCAGGGCATACAGCAGCTGAGTGACTGATGCATTTTGGAAAGCAGGGATTGTGCTGCTGCTGTTTGTTTTGGGCTGGGCTATGATTTGGTTATATTGCATCTGGCATCCCTTAATTACATGTATAAAGGAACTGTGTGGAGGGATGTGATGCGGTCACTTGTCATCATTAATTGTTAGGGTGGCTGTGCTTGGAACACTGGGTGCATGAAGCCAGGAGTACCAGCACTGAGATAGCAACCCAGTTACACCCATGAGCATCTGGTGCCTTGCCGCAAACCCACAATTATTCCCTGGAAACAGAGACACTGGTGAGCATTGCAGGTGCAGGTTAAGAAGCAGGAGCTAGAAGCTGTGAGGTGCTGGGGCCCGAGGAGTGAGCTCAGGCAAAATCTTTCCTTCTTACAGCCTAACTGCAGCCTCCAGAGAGCTTGCAGGTTAAAACACAACACACAGGAGCAGGGCATCACATGGAGCTCTTCATGAGAGCAGTTACAGATGGCTTTCTTTATGCTTAGAAKTACTTGGAAACCAAGAATTTAGGGTAGGGATACCATTTTCTTGGTGCTATGCTGCTCTCAGCTCAGGCTGAGTCCTCGTTTCATTTGGTCAGTTCAGGGGGTTGAATCTGCACCAGGAGCTTCCACAGCTCCATCTGCCTCCAACCCAGGGGAACAMGGAAAGGCTGACAAGAAGGGATAGTGTAGAGCAGTGAGGGCTGCCTGTGCTTCTCTGGAGGCCAGAGTGGCCTGATAGAATGTCTGCAAAGCATCTCTGCTTGCCRGCTGATTTCTCCCTGGTTCAGCAGTGCCAACCTTCGTGACTTCCAGGTCTCATTTTTATTTTTTCTCTTTTGCTTTCTAACAAAGCAGAATGCTTGAGTTGGTTTATACTGTTCCTCCAAGTTTCTTTTTTTCACTGTCTCTATAGTGGAAAGATTAGAAACCTTTTCCTGTCAGCTTTCAGCTCTGTGTTGTTTCTGGCTCTCTAAGTTGCAAAAGCAGAAGGCACTAAAAGCATGAAAACCAAATCCCTGGATATATAATTGTATAATTTATCAAGCTGAGCTCTGAGAGAGCATCTTCTCTCTCCAAACAAGAATTGAGTAGTGTAAATTAAGACTTTTTGRTCAAGGAATAATAGTGGCTACTGATAGATGACTCGCTTAAGTGAGTTTTCATCATCAAGATAAAACATAACAGTTAAGATAWGGCTTAATAAGAAGTGGGGTTTTTTCCTTAATAACATATTAAACTGAACTGACGTCTTGACTGTCCATTAGTCCCATCAACCCACAGCTGTTTTCACATTTTAATGAGAATTGCTTAACAAGTGGGCTGTGCTCTGGATGGTACTGAAGTGTGTTTGCACTGTGGCAACCCCATAGAAATTAAAATAAAAATCTGGTTTGGATGTATCATTATTTTAAAACCCCAACTCTCTCCTGTGTACCTAGTTAACAGTGGAGGGACTGGTGAAAAATGCAGAAAGATTTATGTAAAGTTTACAGACTAAAAGGTAGAAAGAGAAAGAGAGAATGAGATTTCATAGAAGTGGAAAAATCCTTATGAGAAATGACAGCAAGTTTAAGGGTCAGACCCATTTTCCTGCCTTCAGCCACCTGAGAGGTAGATAAGCAGTCTTCAGTGCTGTATCTCTCTTGTCTGGGGATAATATGCGTTTGCAAGTCCCACCTCAAGAGAGAATGAACTGCCCTGTTCAAATTCTGTGTGGATTGTGGAAGCTAGGCAAATAGCTTGGATGGCTAAATTTAGCAGAGTTGAACTCCAGACCTAGTCTAGTCTTGAGTGAGGCTTATAGGGTTCAGCTTTTGTAAAAGCAGCCATGCAATTCAGTATATGGCAGTATGTGTGTGATATGCTGCTGACTTGAAAGGACTATTTTCATCTTGCAATTAATGCAAGTCCTTAAGTTATCCTCTGTGAAGAGGTTGCAAAGCTTTATTGTTGGCTTTGGATCTTTTCCTGATTCCAGCTTTTGTGTCTTGGGACAGCTGCGGGGACACTTGCTAAAATGTTAGCAGTTGTGCTGGCAGACACTCTGAATTCCACCTGGAGACCTGGATGCTTTTATGACTCTAAAATTGTCTTGGTTTAATTCCAGACTCTAACTTTTCCCATTATATACAAATAATGATACTCGAGTTGTAGGTGTGTTGCAAAGATTAATGGATTAATGCTTCAAAAATGTTATAGAAAATGTAGGCATGTCTTAGAAAAGTGTTCAGTTGCTTTCTATATTTTTTAATTTTTAAAGATCTGATCACCACATTAATTGAACCAACTGAGGCAATCTTGTAGTGTGATTTGCAATCCCCTAACAAATCTCTTTTGAGTTGGATCTCAAAGATTTCTTTGTTTTGATCCGTTCTTTATCTTGCTCTCTTGACAAGTTCAGCACATGTTTAGCACACACCCCAGCTTTTCTTGGGAGACTCTGTGCTGGGAATGGACTCTCAATACTGATAAATAATAAGTATTTCCAAGCTCCTATTCCCAGATGCTGCTTGCAGATGGGCCAGCTGTTAAATCCCTCCTTACTCCCTTGCTAGACTAAAGTCAGTACTCAGCATGCCACAAGTTCAGCCCTCGTTTTTTAAACATTGAAATGCCCCTGATGCCCAAGGAGCAGGTGGRTAGCCTGTAGGTAGTAAACCTGCAGTTAAAAGAGATCGAATTTCAWGTGTCTCACCTCTCTCCCCACATCATGCACATGAAAATTCAGAGGTCGTTTCCCATTGCTTCTCAGCTAAACCACCTCTTAAGCTTCTAYGGAAAGAAAAGGCTGAATGGCACCACAAGAAGAGTGGTTTGAAGAAAACAGTGCAGGGAAACTGAAAAAAAAATAATTAAAACTGTAGATGCAGTGAAAAGGGTGAGGGATTTTTTTTTTCCTTACAGCCACATTTTTGCCTCTTTTATTCATATTTGCTATTATTCCTCACAACAACAGTTTTTGGACAATAGKTCATTAACAAAGTGGTCTCCTGGCAGTTATTTCAGCAAAACCGAGACTGTCATCTGGAGGTACACAAAACTTTGYGGTTGTATTCACACACAAATTATTTTTTGGCTCAGGAGTCACTGGTTTTCAGACTTCCTTTGTTCCTATTGTACCTTTCCTAACAGCTGATTTTGTGGTGATTTGATGAATACCCAGATCAGATACAGAGTGCTTGGGTCCCACCACAGGCTGGCATCACTTGTCTTTCAGGGCTTGCATTCAGGGCAGTGTTGCAGATCCCAAATGCTACATTGTAAATCCATTCAAAGCATCTGAGGCCACGGAATAAGTAATAGGTTTTGCCATAAACTATTTGCTGGGCAGTTGAAAGGGAGCTGACTTRCCTGCTTTATGCTTAAAACTTGCTGAAGTCTGTGTTCCAAGCTACAGTTTAGGTAAAGGTCAGTTCCACAGATGATCTGTAAACATTTAATCAAAATCTGGTTTTACTTTARGGCTCTTTGTCATATTTCAAAACTGTCCACTAAATGCAGTTTTAGTATARATTCATGGTTTGGATTGCTATCAAGTGCATTTCTAACTCTTTAGAATTGTTTTATTTCAACCGGGAGCCGATTCTTTGCTACAGAACACTGATCTGAATTTAATGTGACTTAGATGGAAAATGGTTTTGAAAAAAAAGTTTATTTAGTAACTGAAAAGGCTCACTCAGCAGATCAGTTCATTCAACCACTCAGGCTAGAGAGATATATGCCTATAGTCACATGATTGCTTACCTAATGTAACACAAACCATTGTGCAAGAATTCCAGTTTGTCYTCCAGATTTGCTCATCTCTTTTGCTAAGTCAGTCCATAAAGACAGACCTTTTTTGTATATTTTAGCAAAAGAAGCCTTCACTTCTTCTTGAAAAGCAGAAAAGTAACGTGGAGGTTTCAGTCTTACAGGCTATTAGATTCCCTGATGTTTACCCTTTTATTTTCTGTCATGAAAAGCAGAGTTGAAGAGTGCATGCACTGATTTCCCACACATGTGCTGTGGTTCAATTGTGGCTAAATTGCTAAAATAGTTAGGAAGTCAGGAAAAAAAAATTTCTTCAGCTATTTTACAGTTTTATCTCTACTTTCAATCTCTGTTTCTCAACACAGGTCTTCCTCAACAGCGTTAAAATTTGGTGTTTTCTTCCAGGCTTAGAGCTTAGGGTGTGTAAAGGAGCAGCAGTTAGTAAATGCTCAGACAGTCTTTTTTAAGGAAGGTCTTCGAATGTGAGAGCTGCCAGGGCAATTCTCCTGTGGTTTCTGGATGCTTCTCTTTCCCAGGAGACCAGTGACCCAGGGCTCAGTGTAACTGTGATGGCAATGGCAACCTTCTAATTGTCCTGGCAAGTGTGTGAAATTTAGAATAATAATGATATTGTTACCTTATCCCGCTTTCTACATCCCTTGGAAGGTATTTCTTTTCATGAGATCAAGTCTAAAAAACAGGTTTTGCTTCTGTCAGGTTGGTATTTAAAGTGGACCACAAAAATGGAATACACAGCACAGACAAGCCCAAAGGAAATAAAAAGCAGAAGAACATAAGCTCTGTGGTAATGAAGRAAATGAATATGTTTTTCTGAAAAGTAATGTTCTTTCTATATAATAAATAAAATAGTTTGTTTTTCTTTGCTTTCTGCCTTTTRTTATGTAGTTATGAATTATAAAGAGAACTTTGTGATCCCTCTGCTTATTTCTAAGAACATATTCCTTTTGTCTGTYAGGAAGAAGATTCTAAGTACACTGTCATCAGATAGATACTTTCATGCAGATTAGTGATTAATGCTCCTTACTGTAGCTGGAATGGCTGGATGCCTACTTCTACACTTCCAAATATTCCCAAAGAAGGCTGTGACAACACTCTGCAGATCTGCATTCAGAAGGTAATGACCTTGAATTGGACTGATGGAAATATATTGTCACTGAGTCYTAAATCCAAGTCACCTACTGGGTTTCTATTTAATTTCTGTTTGCTGATAATGAAGGATTGACTTCTAACATTCATTATAGCAAGGCATTACAGTTACTAGTGAAAAAAACCTCTAATACTAAAACCTTCTATTCAGCTGCATAAAACTTTCCAGAAAAACTACCCTTTGGGCTGAAATTACTTATGGTTTTTCCTCTTTATGTTCTGTTCTGCTCACAGAAGTAATTTGTTTTTAAAAACTATTACAATGCTCTTTGGTGGTGGTGAGAGAAATACATTTTAAAACAAACAAACTAACTAACTNAAAAAAAAAAAAAAGAGATTACCTCATTGCAGAATGTGATTCTTTGATCATTAAGAAATTACTTACAATTACAACTTCAGACTCACTGAGTTTCATACCCAAGGAGCACAGGTGATTGTTCTGTGCTTGGAAAGGTTTCATTAGGTAGGAATATCAGCACAGTCTTGCCAGTTCCATGTGCCTTTTCAAGGCAAATTGTGAGTCATTCTGCAGGAATATGTTCGGGGTATCTGTGAGTGTTTGTGCAGGCAGGGGGACATTCCACATTCATAAAACACTGTGTGGCTAACCATGTGTTTTGTATATGTAAATATATATTTACTTTCATGGAAAGCACATACTCTTTGAGACTTTTTGGAGTTCCATTGGAAAAAGTGGCCCTTGGTATTTATTCTCYTGCTTCTTTTTTCCTTACCATAGTTTCTGTTAGAAAAATGAAGAAAGCAACATGCTGATGAATTTTAAAGTAATTCAACAGTTAAAGATGGAAGTAATCCARTGGAATGGGGCAGGCAAATAATTTATGAAATAAAGGGTTTTTTCCAGTATTATTTTCACATTGCAGTTGATTTGAAAAAAAAAATCCATTTAGAATACAAAAATGTAGCATATGAGGAGAAGTAAAGCCATGAAGAAATTAATTGGTTGTTCCATTCCTTGGTTTTGAAAAGTCACAGATGTCRCTGTAGAAGCTGTGCCCAGGAACAACGGTAGTGTCAATGAAATTATTTGTAGTACCACAAGAAGAGGCTGTTGATGTAGAGRGTGAACAGGAGAGTGAAGAGTACTTGGAATTTTATTGGAATGCCTTTCTGACAGAGACATTTTATTTTGAGTCACACAGTAAGTCGCTTGTTTCTAAAGAGAGACTTTGAGGATTTTTCAAAATCAAATGCAGCAATAAAGCTTGCCAGACTTCTGAGCCTGTTCATGTCCCTCCATTCTTCTGCAGCTGGCAATAGCATACCATGATGACAATCACTGAGCTCTGGTTCTGATCTGATAACTTTATATCAAGTCTCTGTGACCAAATAATCACACGATTTCCCCTCTATTTGATGTGTGCAAGGAAGTTGTGTTTACAGGCTGGACCATACTGAGAAAAAAGGGAAATCGTGTCACCCRCAGCCCTATTCTATCACTTGGAGGTTAAGCTAAACTCAGAAACCATAAGGATAGCTGATCTCCGTATTTTTGGCTCATCCTTTCCAAATCTGTTGTAATATTTCGGAATTTAGAGTTAAAGAGCTCTGTTTGGCTGTACAAGTGAAAAGGGGGCAGGTCAGTTGTGGTTTCTCTTCAGGTCAAATGCTTCCGATGATGATGATAGTTTGGGATCAGAAGGAAATGTTCTAGGAATCAAATTGCAGACCAGATAGATTACTAAGTCAGTAGTAACTGGGGAAAGTAATTTTCAATAAGTCCTTATGGTTTTACAGGGAAAAGAAATGAAAGGATACTGTCACAAGAAACCAGTCCTCAGTAGTGAGAGCTGTTACCCAGGAGACAGGTGATAAATCTGTAAAGAAAGCAGAATGCAGCAAGAAGAGAGAGAAGGAAGATTTTGCAGCAGGATTTAAGGCACACACTGTAAAACCCACCTAAGACACAACAAAACCCAGCGAAATKAATCTCTTAAGTTTCCTCTGGCCAGTGTCCCTGAGTGGAGTTTGAGGCTCATACCTAATCTTTTTAGTCTTCATTTCATTATGCACCCGATGTTTTGGCATGGCCTCTATCTCAACTTCACAGAGCCCTGAAATGCACAATGACAAATAAGGGGGGGTCAGATATATTGAGGTATTTCACTGCATGATTGATCCTAAGTGATCTAAGAGATCTGAGTTTATATCTCCTGAATACTTTGGGGCTTATAATTTTTCAACAGAAATGTAGATCAGAGCCAAATTTCAGTGCTCAATACCTAGGATTATAGGACTATTTTTCCTCCAAAAGCTGATCCTTTCAGTCTGTGTCCCAGAACTTGGAGGACACGGCTGTAGGTCATCAAATCTTGATTTATCTCAAAACTGGCAGTGTCCTAGGTTCTTACAGTCACCAGAAATAACCTCTTGCTTCTCAAAAAAGATAGCAGAAACATTAGGAGGGGAGATTAAATTCTCTTGTATTTCTTCTGCAATTGAAATTCTTCATGAAAAAAAGCATTTCTCATTTTAATTACCAATATTGGAAATGCAGAGAAGTCCACAATAAAAGAGTACACCTTAGCTGCCCTAATGCTCCACCCCAGTGCAAAGCAGATACTGGTTAKCTGTAGTATAATTGGCTGAACAATGCAGTGAAATTTAACAAAAGCTGAAAAATCAACTTTTAAAGCTATCTCTCTGTCCACCATTTCGTCTTTTCCTCCTTGCTTTAATGAGAGCTTTACTTAATAGTAGGTGATCATAAAAGAGACCCATGAAAATTTATATTGTATTATTATATTATTTTATATAGATATAAAATTTATACTGTATTATGTCTGAACTCCTTAGGAAACCAGTGCCTCAGTCCCTCTGTCTTGCTCCAACAGTGTAGAGAATGCTGTCAGACTTTTCTTTTTCCAGCTYTGAAATCCCTAGGTTCCCTGTTACTGTTTTCCACCAAACCCTGAAACACTGATGGGAGCTAACCTGTTTCAGCCAATGTTCCAACATGATCAGTGTGAGCCAGCCACTCTGAAAATGCAGCCCTGGGCAATCAAATTAGCTCTTACAGATTTTACAAATACACTTAGTTTACCTTCTCCCCACATGCCTAAATTTACACATTTCTTTGTGTTATGGGATAAAGCAAAACACCCTCAGGTGTCTTCAGCATCCCCTCAAATGGTCTTTGAACATCATAAATAGCAACACCAATAATGTGGGCCTAGAGGATTTTTCTTTCCAGGCTTGACCTCTGTTTTATGGAACCTGGGGAGCTGAAACAAGGTTTGTGTTAATAAGAGTGGAAAAGAGTGCTGCACACAATTTGGAGTCTGCTAAGGAGAACTCAGCCAGCTCTGGGAATACTTCTCTGGTGCAGGGACAAGGAGGACAGGGCTGCACTGAGCAATGATACAAGTGTGACCTGCTGCCAGATTTGTCAGAAAGACTCAGAACAGCAGAAAGGTCACTTCCAGGCAGGAGGTTTTGAATTTTTTTTTCCAGACTTCTCTATTTAAAACATAAAGATTTTCTATTAGAATCATTATAGAGCTGATGCAGACACGTGTTGTCCTATTAAACTTGAACTTACAGGCATATGCAGCTGTTGATCTCTCCCCACAGCAATCTTTTACCCAGCTGTGTACCACCCAAACTTGAGAAAGAAAATGGTCTGGAAGACCACAAAGGAGGAAGACCAGGAACCCTGTCACAAACACCCTGCTGGTGAGTGTAGTGGGACCCCATGGAGCAGAGTTCTTGGTCCTACACCTGTCCCAGCTCCAGGCAGACTTTCAGCCATAAGTTTTACCATCCTATAAAGCAATATCAGTGAGCCTCAAGATTTCAACCKGCAGAAACCAAGGTTCTTTTGTTGCAGAATTTAATAGCCTACTTCTTTCCTGCAGGTATTCAAGCAGAGAGTAACTCAAGTGAGGTTGTTGGAAAAGATGAACGTTTAATCTGGAACCTTTATAAATAATTATGCTTGGCAAAAAGGCTGTGATAATATAAAACCCATAAGCAGAGTAGAAATTAKGGCCAAGTTCAACATCTAAAATGCCAGGCAAGCTAGTTACTGAGTWACTGGRAAGACAAAGGCTTAGCTGGCCACAGGAGAATCCCCATGATTAAACAATACYCTTAAAAACTAAAAAGAATGCTGAAAAGTCCGAAGGTTGAAGGGACTCTGCTAATGTGGCAAGGAAGAAAAAAGCATTTTTGAAGTATATTTTAAGGTTTAAAATGTAACAAATATGGCAATGTAGTAACTCTTATAGGCTATATGTAAATTTTTTAGGATTTGTGTCTTGTGCTGGTTGGTTACTGTGAATCAGAATATTCAGGATGGAAAAAGATACAATGTATTGTAACAAGATTTTAGCTCTCTCTTGCTCCTGCTCTTCCTCCTGCTCACCTGCTTTCTCTCTTGCTCTCGCTCTCTCTCACTTTCTCTGGGGCTTGCTCTTAGCTGTGGCTGGCAGCTGGAGTGAGCCCCMCTTTGTTACCCACAACCCTTGCAATGAACTGCATGTTCAAAGAGCTGCTCTGGACTTTAGAGATCTCTCGTGACCGCCATGGAACCCCACAGACATTCCTACAGAGGTAAAGTGTTTCCTCTTCCCTTTCTTCCTTTGCAGTGACATCCTCTAGTGGRGTGTGTTGTGCCTGTCCTGTCTTGGGGATGAAAGGGAGGCTGTGCATGCTGCAAGCCCCCAAGACCAGCATGGACACTGCTTGTGACTCACTCTCTGCAGCTCTGATTCTGGTGTGAGGGGTGTGTATGGATGCAGCTCTCCCTAAGGGCAGAGCCTCACTGTGGCTGCTTCCTCCAGACCACCAGCTCTGTCCATAAGTAATTTTTCACAAGATTGACCCAGTGACCTAGCAACTCAGGGCTACAAGGGGTCATTTTCCCCCCTCATTTTCTTCCCCAGGTGAAATTTCACTTGATGGAATCCAGGCTACACAGAAGGCAATGCTCTGAAATGTGCAGTAAGTTATTTTTGCCCTGGCTGAGCTCTCCAGACACAGCARCAGTGTTTGAAGACAAAGACCATGAAGCAGTAAGATATGCCAGATKTGAGTATTTGACCAAGATACTAATAAAACTGGCAGTACTGGCAGGGTACGTGCCAGTGAACTCACATGGCAAATGTATGAAGATTCCTCCTCTATTTTATATTGAAATCACCTCTTTTTCTCTTTCATGAAACATGGGAAGAAGTTGCCAGCCTTTTCAAACCACTAACATTTGGATTTATGAGCATGCCACCCATATTTTTGTGTGGGGAAGACTGCCATCTCTAGTCTTGCCACTGCTAAAATTAACTGCCACCTTAGGCCACATAAACTGCTTATTCCCAAATGTCAAGTCACTAGGGACATTTACAGGAAAGAGAATGTTAATGGGATATTTCTGAGAATAGGCATTAAGTATGGAAAACACTGTGTCAAAGAAATGCATAAATGAAACCTATCTGAGTACCTTAGGCTCCAGCCAGAGCATTCTGTGATGGGAAGCTGGTGAAATGCACAGTTGTACAGAGGGAGTTGTGAGATTCAGTCATTTCCCCATCCTGAACACTTTGTATTGGCTTCTATTCTCAGCACAAGGGGAACTTAGTCCTTAGCTTGTTCAGCAAAGAGATTCTTGTCTCAGCTGTCCCATCAAACCATCTGTAACARAACCTTATGGCTGTGGCCATCTTGCTCCAGAAAGAAAATTCCTTTTTCCTACTTCTAGCAAGAATTTAATAAGGGAAATTCTGCATGAGAATAACTGTTTTGTGTTCCATAAGGAAAGCCTGGGACTAATCAGCTATTTACTTGATTTTCTGAGATCAGAATCAGGTGAGAAAGAAAGAAAGAAAATGTAAGCTGTGCTTAAGATTAGTATGCTTTTACATTACAGGCTGACTATAAAAGCTAGTCAGCCAAGACTGGCTAGTCATGTGAAAGGAGGTCATTTGCCAAGCCTCACTGCTATGTGCAAGCTGTTTTAAAAGGAGCTGTGGAAATGTGGGATCCCTCCTGCACATGCCCAGATCACTGAAACAGATTTGCATGGTAGTTCCTCCACTATGTAAAATGCGTATTTCATTTGAGATCTGGCACCTCCTTTTCTCCTCTGAATTCCAAAACACATGTGGGCCATTCACTCCTCTCCCTTAGAATGCTCTGCCATCCTTGCAAATGAATAAAACCAGAAATGTCTAACACAATCCCACCCAAAATCTCACCCCCTTTGATGCTTGTAGAATAGATCACAAGTAGATTATCAGTTCCTTGTCATTTCCCCCTGCCTACACCCTTCCCCCATCCTCAGTTTATCCTAATCAAAGTTTATACATKCCAACTAATATCTATGTTGACTCAGGAATTACTTTGGGTTTCTGAGAAGCACATTTTCTAGGTAACCTTGAAAGCAAAAAAGTCTGAGGGGGTCCAGAGAAATAAATGATGATGTCCTGATGAGGCCATTCCCTGGGGAGCACTGGCAGGTCTCTCTAATTGGGGGAGTTTGACTTAAACAGCATCTGGCCAACTGCAACTCCRGTTACTGGAACCAGTTATGGAAACCTCAGGAGACATGATCAAGTTTTCTACAGCAGATGATTTGGGTTAAGTACTGGACATTCAGCATTGCACACTGAGACTTTTTTGGGGTTGACTGTCATGGCTTAAATTTAAACCTCCTGTTAGTGCAACGAATTTTTTTCTCATAAAAATGTAAAGAGGTGAATTCTTCTTAACTTCACTGCTTCAGCTTTTACCTTCTCTTGCCTAAAAGCCTCTTCCTGTGAGCAGCAGATACAGAAAGATWTTGTCTTAATGAACTGACTGCCAAGTCCTTAGCAAAGCTGGTCTTTTTTTAAGCCACATTTTATAGCAGAGATGGACTGCAATTCAAGCCATAAACCCAGTAATGAACTGKATTACACTGTTGATTTCATGCTGTTTCTGTCTAAAAGTGAGCACTCCTAGAAGGTTGCAAGGGAGACAGGAGCTGAAGACAGTGCTCCAGAAAAAAACAAACCATGATACTCTTCCAACTCCCTCTCTCATAAATCCCTTCTTGCTTGCACTCAGCAGCATCCTCAGCAGAATTTGTCACCTTTTCCTTCATTTAGTAAGGAGAGACCTCTAAAATGTTTGGCCTGTTGCCTCAGTTAAATACCATGGGCTGAGAAGCAGAAGTGCAAAAAATAAATCAAGGAATTACCTTTGGTGAATAAGCAATTTCACGTGTTTGCATGACCCATGGTCCCAGGAGCCTGGTTTGWGGAAGAGTTTTGTGGTTGTGTTCATAGCAGCAGCCCAACATGTGCTTCCTTCAGGGACAGTGATTACAGCAAGGAAGACAGCCAATCTTTGGGGAGTCACCACCTTTCCTGAAGAATGATGGTTGGAATGGCACAAGTTAGGTGCCACAAATGTCATTCATTGCCAGTTGTCCCAAAGTTATTTGCCATGTTTTTTATGCTACATAAAGGGAACTGGTTTTTTCTGTCTGATTCTAACATAGCTTTCCTTACTATAATAATTCATCTTTTCACAGCCACTATTTTATTAATTTTTATGTTCTGCCATTTCTGACTGGTATATATTTGCTGTCTAGCTGTCTTAACTAAGGCCCAACCTCCTCATTACTGATCTCAGCAGTGCCTATGACATTGTGACAGTTTAATGCATACACATTTTCACATGCTTTACTTCTCTTTCTTGTCAGCAATTATGAGCTGTCATTAAAAGCGTGAGAAATGGTTACTGTGTTGTTAGAATTTTAAATGGACAGATAATCTAAAGGGAATAAGGGGAAGGGAGGAACATAAAGACTCAGAAAAGCAGTGCAGAAGAGGAGAACTGGGAAAAGGATGAATTAGTGGAAGAATATAAAGAACAGGAAAATGTAATTCCTAGTCTCACAATTTCAGTTTATTCCCAGGTACAGGGGGACTGTGACAGTTTTTTAGTCACAGTTTAAGCAGCTGTGTTTGGGAAAGGGGAAGGAAAAGCCCTGGAAAAGCTGGCAAAAGGACTGTCAATATGTAGTCAGCTAGATCATAACATTCTCAAAATCAGCTATGACCATGCCACGTGGGTTGACATGGATATATATTCRTGGTACCTCAGCTTTCTGTACAGTAGCTGTTGCACTCCATCACAATATCCCATAATAATACAAATGTCACTATATTGTAATACATGGGACATAACTTTCTATGATGCTACACTTTCTAATCCTTTTCTAATTCTTGTTTTCTTGCTTAGAAAAGTGAAAAGCCATACATATAGTGGTACAATATTGCCTATCACAGCTTGATCAGTATTTCAAAATTCAAAGCCTGTGAAGAAAGAATTTCTCAGGAAATCCTGAGATGGGTGGGGAGCACCAGGGTTTAGTAGATTCCTGTTTCAACCCATGGCCTGCAGAATCAATGTAGCTGATTAGCTCAGTGCAAACCTAATTTTCAGGCAGCTACAGTTACTTTAGGTAAAAGKAATGCTCCCCTCCAAAGGTGTGAAATGGAGCATGAAGAACTGCCCAGACCCAGCAGCAGGCTCAGGATGAAGCTAGTGTGCCCAAGCTCTGGCATGGCCAGTCAGAAGAGAGATTATTCATGGATGTGACAGAGGGTCTGCTGAGTACCATGTCCAGCAAGGAATGAATGGACTGAAGTGGTTGATGGATATCATCCCAGCAGTAGCATCTGCCAGCAAAGGATTTATGGCAACAGCTCTATTTGTTTTTAATGTGAGGGGGAAATCTTTCTGGTAAATAAGTTTCTGAATTGATTGCTTGATTCTAGCTGTGATCAGAATTTGTTTGCCAGAGTAAGCAAACTCTGCATCATCAGGCCAAAGACAGGGCAAAAGAAACTCCTCTTATGAAAGCTGAGAAGAGTCAAGGCAATAAGGCCTGTCCTCTCTGTCACATAGCTATGCCTCCTGAAGCCTCTTTTTTCTGACAGTGACTTGGCTATTCTAAGCTTGTTCACTGAGACCATTCTCTGGATTCTCATAGGATTTTGTGGAGAACTGGAAGAAACACATAATCCTATGTTTCTGGCATAGTAGAGAAGGTAATGGAAATGTCTGGTGTGATGTGAAACTAGATTAGAACAGACTGGTGTGCTTTCTTGTTCTTCTTGTTGTGCCCAGACCATTTCCCTGTTATCAGCTGGGCGAAACATTGCAACAACAATTATAAATAGACATGGGATTCCTAACATTCAAATGTATCCATGTATTGGTCTAAAAATGCTCCATTCTAGGGCTGAGCCTGGGCATGATTTTGTTTCTGCTAGGGAATATGCATTGAATGTCCTGACATCTAGGGATATCAGACAGAGACTCAACACCAGCTCTTTAGAGAGTTGTGTAGAGGATTAAAAGGAAATTAGGAAAGATAATACACTGATGAGTCTTGAGAATACTCCAGACAATTATAAGCATGAGCATGTCAAAGCAAATTCCTGTGCTCTTCCCCTCCAAGGAATACATYGTAAAAGCAGGCATTCATCTTGATATTTGTCTTTTATAGAAGTGAAGGTGGAAAAAGCTGAAGAAAAGTAGTGGAAAAAACTGATAATACAGTTAGATAAAAGASTATGAGGATATCATCTAAAAAGACGAAAAAGAGGTTTTGCCTGATCCCAAGATGTATTGCATACCTTCACATAAGCAGATTGCTACCAGAGGTAAGTCATAAATACCACTGCTAAGTAAGTGTGAAATGGAGTCATGGGATATTACTAGTCTATGACATTCTTGGATAAAAAATATAAGGAAATGAAAATAGAAAAATGAGAAAGATGGCAAAGAAATTCTTATTTTTGCTTTCACACACAGGTTGAATCAGCCTACCATGTAATTCTGTATCAGAAGGAAACTCTATAAGCTAACAGCCACCTCCATCTTTCATAATTATCTGATCAAATAAGGCACTGCCTAATAGCAAGAAGATTGCAAGAAATTTTAATAATGTCAGGTTATTGAAGCAGTGAAATGCAGGAACATGACAGACCTCTCCTTGCAGGATGTTCAATTACTTTTATGTTATTGCTGACTCATGAAGGGGGGTCCTGGGCTTATCTTTCAGAAATAAAAGCAAGAGAGCCAGATCCTAACAGATATTGAGCTGCCACAGCATGTCACCAGGACAGCCCTTTCTTTTAATCTTTAATTTGTGTAGTATTTGCTGGGTCTTTTCCTCAAGCTTTTCTTTTTTTTTTTCCCAGAGAATTGAGATGAGTGGCCTTTTAGCTTTTGTTATGGTTTGCCAGTTTTCCATCACAAGCTGCAAGAAGCAGTATCTGGCCCAAGAGGCCAGAACAGAGATGCTACCTCTGCAGATGAGGATGGATCTTGAARCTGAGAGTAGTAGTGTTTAGCACAGACCCAGGTTTTCTTTAGCAATGAAGAGAGGTGGAATAAGTTCCTGTCTCTGCCACAGCCCTTCAGAACAAGAAGATGGAAATATTCAGGTATCACATCCAGGCTGATGCTAAATGCGTTAAAGTAACTGTGTCTAAAAAGCCAATGATTAAAAACTCAGTTTTGAAATATTGTGTACCAGGAAATGGTGGAGATCTGTCTAGACCTTGATTGTGGTTTGTGAAAGWGTAATCTGTCTTTCAAGGTGGGCAGCTGGTCAACTGATTCTTGGATCAGAACATTCTGGATTGTGTAAACAAATATCTTTCTCATTTATATGCTGTTCATATGCTTTGAAAGAACATGGCTATTTCTTAATTTTTCAGCTAAGGATTTTAAATGGCAATATGACCACTTTTGACACTTCTGGCCTCTCCTGCCAATTCTATAGATATTTATTTATTTATTGCTACAGCCTGCTTCTGAGTCAGGGTAACTGAGGTTCTGGTTAATAGATCCCTTGTGGTGGATTAGAGYGAAAAGACAGTGAATGATCTGTGTACATATGAGCCAGGTTTATTTTAAAACAATTAGGTTGCAGCAGGAACCTGATACCTCCCCTGCAGAGGGATATTACACTGTCTGAAGCAACAYTGTGGAAATGASTYGGGGGGCACTTYGGGGGTCTTTGATGGYGTGTRKCCCCTTCTAATGACTCAAATGCTGCTTGGCCCTGCTTTTCCTTGTGCCATCTTTGCCTTAGTGGGAAGGAGAGAACTTCCTGGCTTCCATGTGGACRCCCAATACCTCCCATGGTGGGGAGTTTTACTCTGTCAGATGCAGTCCCACCTTTCTGGGARGGAGGAAATCAACAKGATAWAAAGCATTACCMCACCTCYAAAGGATCTGSTGCTTRCCTGCCTTTTCCCTTATCTGGYAGGAAAACACTTTAAGCCATCAGTCCTGAGTTATCAGGGAGAATTTTATTGTGAGGCTCAACCAGTTTATGTAAATGAAATTGTCTATCATGTTACTTCAGTGTGATTTAACATCCAGGGCACAATCAAATGGCAAATATAAGTTTGGTTGTTTTTTTTTTCATTCCAACAACACACTTAGACAGGAGGTAGAGGTAGAAGGTTATTTCACATTCRTATGCTTTTTTTCACTCTCTAAATGAATGAGCAGCCACCACTATATATCAATGAGTAATTTTGGCTGAACCATAGGCTCTCCAAGAAGTGAAGTTGTAGTGCAGTTCATTWGCACAGAAATCCTAGTGATTTGTAAAACATTGAAGCCTAATAGGACCAAGATTTTAGCAAGAAGATATGAAAAAATGTTCATTTTCCAAAGCTAGCCAAGTCTGCTGGTGAATAAAGCTGTGTAATAGTTTACAGGAAGAGTTTGGACCAAGGAGGTCGTGGTTTCTACTTGCCCAGTGGCCAGGTTTATGATTTTGTAATTTTTTTTATTCCCATTTTTTTTTAATCCCATCATTCTACCATGCTTCTTTCCATCTGTCTTTTTCTGTGACCTCTCTCATCTATATTTATGTCATAGCCAAGCCAGTCCTGCAAATATAGGAAGGAGAATATAATTATTTATTAACAGACACGTGAGCTCTAAAACATGTCAGACCAGGTGCTGGYTGGCTCCACCTCGAGTTCTTCCCCTCTAGTTTCAGCTTGATTTTCACTATAAACAGAAAAGTGAAGTTGTCTTTCACCCCAGGTATTTTCMTCTGGGGAGCCAGCCAAGTGCATATAAAATATTCCACAGGAACATGTGTGTCTTTACATGCAAAGGAAGGCATAGATCTCTGCAAAAGATGACAAAGACCAGCCATGGAAAAAAAGCTACAGCTTTAAGACATGTTTTTAATTAATGATAATGAAGGAAATCAAAATAGGATAGACATCAAGAACCAAGTCACACAAGGCTCATATTTTAAACAGTTTTCTGTATGCCATCTCACAATGTCAGAAGCTTAATTAAGTTTGGCTTTAAATTCTTCCAGCCTAAAAAAATAAATAAGTGATGGAATTGAACTGGCATGCCAGTGATTTAGAAGTAGCTTGTACACAGTCAAGGGCAAGRAGCTCATTGTTAAATTCAGTATCAAATCAGAGGGCTGACATTGTTTTGAAGCCCAAGGAAAAGAACAAAATCATCCTTGTTTTTTTGAAAACTCTATTCTATGAGTTTATCCAATTACCTTCTCATATGGTCTCAGAATGCATCAAAATTTGTTCAGTGAGTTCTTATCACTTGCATGAGCTGCCTCACAATAGCTGTATGCAGGATACTGCCTGCTTMCCAGTAAAAATTGTGACTCTTCAAGGGAAAGTAAAATCTACTCCTCATAAGGTATTAGGTAAAACATTGCCTCCAATGAAGTCTGTAGGAAAATGCCTGATTATTTTAGTGCAAAGAAGATTTCATCCRTGTTTATTTCTTGATATCATGGGARCCTTCCAAGAAATAATGGAAACTAATGAAAGTTTTATGTTAGTGAATTCTCCTCTTACAAATTCTCTTCTTAAAACTTAATGCTGAGGCTATTTCCAACTTTTGTGCTTGATCAAAAATATAAATTAAAGGTGTAATCAGATGTGTTGGRTGAATAGGCCTTGATCTGACATCTCTGCAAAAGGTTGAAAAACAGTGTGACATTTACATTTTTACTGTGTTCTAAATCCAAACTGAATGAATGTATTTGGACACTTTATAGCTCTAGGTGCAATGGCTTTTCTGGAACAGAAATAATGCTGAAACATTGCTCTTTTTATCTTTTTAGTTTCCACTCATTAAAACCAAARTATAGGCAAGAAAAGAACTGATTATGGAAAATCAGCATGTCCAGATGCTGGCAAATATTGACTTYTGAAGATCAATTTCTCCCCATCTTAGAATAGGTGCTTATCAATTGCCATGTCTTCAGTACTTAGAGCTAATGAGATTCAATTATTTTCCTCACCTAAGTATTTTAAGTGCCTTAAAATCCTAATTGACCACTGGAGGCAAGATTCAAACCCTAAAAGTGTGGAATTGGGAATACAGAGACATCTGAGTAACATGCTGGAAAATGGAGGGCTGAAGGGGTTTGTAATTTTGTGTTAAAATATCACAATCACCAGAGGTCGATGGGCCTTTATGTGTACAGAATGCAGCATAGCAAATGTGCATTGCACAGGTGATCCTGGACAGGTTTCTGTTCCTCAGAGACTTTTAGACCAGCCTGTGGGTGCTCTGTTTTGGCAAATCTGTAAAAGGAAAGATGCATTCAGTTCTCCATCAGTTYGGGTGCATTATAGAGCTGCCTTTCACCAAGTGCTTCTTCCTCCAACACTTGAACTTCCAAGGCTGTCTGATCATGCATTATTGAGCTTCTGGTCCCCTTTATTTTAAAAGCAAGCTTTCTWATGCAGCTTTTCTATTCTACCTGTAAATGTGTGAGCTGCTGTTTTTAGCATGGCCACTCCAGATTATTTTTGCTGATCATTGGCAAACCGGTCTCATTATTTGTCAATTCCAAATATTAAATTTTCAGTCCTACTGCTAGCAGAAGGTGTGTTCAGTCATTGCAATTTTATTGTGTTTCCTTAGTTCTATGAGAGAAGATTCCCTTAGATTTGATCTTTTAGTTTAATTTGATAAAAGCTTGACTAGGTATTTTATTTTGATTTCACTTCTTTCCCTGAGTTAATTAACAGTATTCTCTTTGCTACGTCCAGTGAAGCTGATRAGAATGCCTACATCCTTATTCAACTGAGGATATAAAAGGAACCTTTTGGTGTCTAATTATAGCAAGTAAGAAAGAGGGCTGAGACCAGAACTGATTTATGGACTAGTGCATCACACTATAATACCTACTATAATTCACTGGTTTTCTAAATGGAAGCCTATGRAGGTAAAAAATCTGCAGTACTTTTCCATATTTTCTTTTCATTCCAACAAAACACTTAGCCAGGAGATAGAAGGTTATTTTTCATTMATATGCCTTTTCTCATTTTAGGGAAAAAAAGAATCTTCTGAAAGCAATGTAAGGGTAATCCTCATTAAGACATTAYTAACAAGGCATATTATTTAGAACTGTTAAAGCCATTGCCCTTGATTATAAATGAGTAAATTGGTTAATGAGAACAGTAGTTAATTGGGGATATTATTACCAAACAGGGAAATCATATGAAAGTTAAATGCATCACAGTGATTCTTCTACACAATTAAACATCTATGGGAAAACAGATTAAGGAGGAGAGTATGAGAAAGTAGCAGTCATAAAGTAGAAGTGTTTTTAAAGTGCATTGCAAAAGTCTATTAAAACTGAATAAAAGTCAGTGGTGCATGTTTACTCTGCTGAAACTCATCTGAAGCTACTTCTTGCAAGACAGACTCCATCAGTGTGCTGAAAGGGTGTGTAACAATTGGGCCATCTGGTAGGGRTAAGATTTGCCACCCTGCATTTTCTTTAAGATCCAGGCATCACATCTSTCCTCACACTTCTCCTTTCACTGTTTTATCCACTGTAACAATCAGGATGGTTTTGAGCAGTTCTTTGCTATAAGGGTTCAATTTTGCCYGTCTTTTCCAGTCTTRATTGTACTTCTTTTYCCATTTAGCTCTGACGGGAATTAYGTGCCTTCCAGCCAATAATTTGTTKTGAGGGAAAGCAAWGCACATTTGCATTTTATCCAGAAACTTCAGGCAGGGCTACCTAGAGCTGTTTGACCAGGACCTTGTCCAGACAGCTTCTGAATAGTTCCAAGGATTGAGAATCCATAACCACCCAGGACAAGATGTTGCAGTGCTTCATTTGCTTCATCACTCAGTGATGTAAAAACAGAAAAAAAAGGGATTCCTTCTGTTTTGATGGAACCTCCTGTGTTTTTGTCTGTGCCTGTCACCTCCTTTCCTGTCACTGGGCATCACTGAAAAAACCTGTCTCCCTCTTTTCTTCATTCTCCCTTCAGGTATTTGTACACATTAATGATATGCCCTTTSATCCCCTCCTGAGCCTTCTCTTCTCTAGGTTAAACAGCCTTCCAGCCCTAACCATTTTGTGATTCTGTGATTTCATTWAGGCAGCTGAAATTTACCCTTATTGGTAACTCAATAATCATACCTGGCTTTGGAGGAGAARCAGTTTCTGTGGGGAAGGAAATTGCCTTATCAAGTCTGCCTTGAAACCACATATAGGGAGATGGGTATCCTCAGTGCCCCAGAGCCCAGTGCCAGACCCARCTCAAGAGCAGGCAGGATAATCTTGAAAGGCCTGGTAGAGATATTATTACTGCCCTTGAGGATGGCTTGCTTCATCAGGTAAATTSTGTGGACAAGATGCTTTTTCAGCTTGGAGTGTACCAAGGGCTCTCTAGGTATAGTCCGGCAAATAACACAAGTAAGCACTGATTCCGTGTCTTTGCTGTCATCTCCAGTCATGCTGTGTATGTGTAAGCTTGATCCAYGAGGAAATCAGTCCAGCCTAGGGCTGCTAAAAGCAGTATGACAGAATTTTCTCTTTGGAGCTCCTTGCAGCTCCTTAGGCACAATGAGACTTTGTGCAAATGCCTTTGACTCTAAGGGGATGCAGGGGACTGCTGGGCCAGTTTGTCAGCCAGCTGCCTCAGCTTGTGTGCAAGGAGGGCTGACCCTGGAGATGAAGGAATAGGAGAGTACAGCACTGGCAACACACTTCTCAACTCTTAATAGTCTCCAGCTAAAGCAAGAAAGATACACAGTTCAAGGCCTTTCAGAACCACATTGGCAAATGCCTTTTCAGCAGCTTGTGGAACATTTAAGGTGAATGTATACACTAGAAGTACTAGGTGTGACTCAGAGCTGGCCACTTGAGAGCACTGCTATAATTACCAATTGTCTGTGGGGTGAGCAGCCTGGGGCACAGGCTGTCATTTATAATGGCATGTGCAATGGACTGCTTAGTTTCCAGATGAAATTGTAACACAAACACAGATGGAGTGATAATGTCCCACCCACTCTAATTCTTCTTGAAATTCCTAATTAAGTAYTTTATCTTCCAGCTTCCCCCTTTAWGAAATAAAAAAATGTTCTCTGGAGTGTTGTCAGGGAGGGGAGRGAGGGGCTGTATGTCTTCCAAGTGGCACCTGAAGAGTGGATAGATTTTTGCTGTACATTGGAAAACCTTACACTCAACCTATGAAGGACTGAGWTTTTCTTCAACTTGAGACTTGCTTTGGAAATCTGAAGGTGTGGAGGCATGGCTGGAGTGGGTGAAGAGGGAAGGGTATTAGATCCATATGGGACAGTGTTTTCCATTCAGCTGAAGAAAGTAAATCCACAGCATGCTGCCAATTTCCCATCGTTTGTTTGATGGTGGTGGCATACTGTGGAGCACCACAAGCTGAGCATCCCATAGATCTCCTGCATAAAAAATGTGTGGGAAGTTGATGATACCTGTCTTGAAACAAAACAACACATAAGGGCTGTGCACTACTGAAATATTTTTCTATCTTCATTTTTTGTGCTACCCTGAAGAAGAATTTGAGTTTGTCATCCTAAAGCTGCAAAACAATTTGATTCTTATGTGAGATAGTAAAAACRTCCTGCCAAAAACACAATGTGGTGGAAAAATTAAATATCAGATCATAGTCCTGTGAAAAGAGTTATTTGGATTATCCACAGATAAACTCCTAGGAACACTGTTTAGCTGGGGCTCCTCTTCTCTTCTCTGATGTCATCTCTCAGAGATTCTTCTGGGGATGATTCATTTCATATCTCACTTTAGAAAATCAGTCAATCAGTAATAGCTCTTCTGTTTTCCCACATTGCCATTAGTTAATGGAATGCTCTTTGTCTTATTTGATGTAAGAGCACAAATCCTAGACCTGCTGCTCTCCTCCTAATCTCCCAGGGTCATCACAAGAGCTGGTTATGGGCTCTGCTAAGCTGAAGGCCCAGGAGAGCAACTGCATTTCCCTCTAATCCTTTGTAACCACTTCCTTTTAAGCTTAAACAGCTCTCAGCTTTCCAACAGTTTTTTAGCCTTTTGTTCCTCAATTGTTTYAGCTGTGTCTAGGCTATTTTAAGGAGAGAGAATGAATTTCTCTTTAGGCCTCTATTCTRCTGAGGGAAGGTTAATATACTCACATAAAGCAAAGACCTGACAGTTTTGGCCAGGCACATCCATGGCCTTTTCCCATGGCAGTGTTTAAATGCCTCACAACTACCTGTGAATTTATTCTTCCTGTGCTACAGTCAGCACCCTAAGTCATTCTTGCTAAACTCCTTCCCTGTAAAAACACGCAAAAATATTAAATTTTCCCAGATCATGTCCCTTAATTCTGCAATCAGACAGAGAAGTTGTCTCAACTCTGAATCACCAGTCAATACTGTAATGACACCCTTTCCCCAGTTCTCCCAGTGGTTTGTCTGTGGGGCTTTGCTTTTTCCCGAAAGGGAAAGGCTTGGCATGACCCTTCTATACTGAATCCCTTCTGAAACTTATCTTGGAGAGAGAGAGATACAAACTTAAGGCTTTTTCTGGATGTTTTGGGCATCTTCAAACAACAAACACCCAAGCTGTGCAGACAGGGAAACCCATCCCAGATTTCCTGAGATATGAAATAGGATCTKGACTCCAGAGCTTCTAGAAAGAGACAGCATGTTAGCCAGAGAAGAAATACTCCACATAAAATTCACTCTCAATCAAGCTATATCAGGAACAAGACAGACAAAATCAAACTTCTTCCCAAGGTAAATTACAGATATTAGCTAAAAGCTAGCTACARGCTTACATAATTGAAGTTAGTATGCTAATTGTAACAAAGCCTGGACTCCAGCCAGGATATAAAGTCAGGGTGCAACATGAGTAGATATCTCTCGGCATTAATGAGTACAGAGTGATCTGTTTCTTTAGAGCCCCTGTTGATATCTTATCTGTGTCACCATGAAATGCTGCTCTCTCACTCAGGGGTGCTAAAATGTTCTCTTGTAATGACAACTTGTTATGGGGGAGAGCTGCCCMATGAGTTGCAACAGGAAATCACCACTCCATCCTTAGGCTTCCTTTAGAATGGTTTCTTTGTTTTCCTTGAAAGGTGGCAAAGGGCCACACTTTGAATTGGTGAGCCAGGACAGACCATGAGCCAGTGATATGCAAGTATAGGGCCACGAAGGTGTCCCAAGGCCTGCATAAAGTTAACTGTGAGGAAAGGCCAAGAAATCAAAAGGACCCTGAAACAGACAGGGAAAATCTGGTATCATCTGCACTAAGCTGGCCATGACAATCCCTTGGAGGTAGATTCTCATGGGGCATAATCAATGAATAATGTTTTATAACATCTCAATCTGTCCCAAAGTCTCCATTCCTTCTTTATGAATGGTGATCTATCTGTAGTTAATCACTTCTCAAATGGCAATTTGACATCCTGGAGCACTGACCCTTTGGCAAGTAAATCCTAGTAGTATAGATCACTGCTTGGCACACCCTCAGTGCCAGGACTCCCATGGTACATTCAACTAGTGCTTCACTGTCAGCAAGATAAAGTCAGAATGTGGGTTCATGACTACCTGAATACTCAACTCTGCTTGACTGGGCTCTCCTGATACCTGAATACATTTCCTCTCCTTGACCTATATTTACTGATGTCACTTCTCTCAACTGAAGTAGAAGTGTTAAGATATAGAGTGTTCAAACTCCACAGGTACTTTTCTGTGTATATAAATTGCTTTTCCAGGTGCCTCTCCAGGTGGATTAAACTTGGCAGTGCTACAAATAACRCACTCTCTACTGGAGAGTCTGTTCACAGAGGAGAGTGGATGACAAGATGTGTAAGGAGCAGAGAGCAGCTCAGAGGCAGGTATGTGTGTACAGAACATGACTTGGTGTTCTGTGTACCCCCATACTCTAAAAACATGGCATATGGGCTAAGATATCAGTGGTGCTTTTCCACTGGAATTGCTGCCATGCTCTGCCCTCATCTCACTGAGCCATCCTGCCTGGGCAGCTRCAGAAGCCCTTCCCTCAAGGGAAATGTCAAGGGAAGTATGGAAATTCTGATGCAAATGAACCTGTGAGTTCACAGATTTGGTCTAAAAGTTGTTAATGTTTTTGGCTATAAAGTCATAATTCCATAATAATAAAATTACGGATTTTTAGTTCTAATTAATTTTAGATAAATTAATAGTTCATGATTTGTGGTTTTGTGCATAGTATATGTATAAATATAAAAATATTTTATATCTTTATGTGAAAAAATAYAGAATAAAATGTAATAAGTTTTTTAGTTAATTTAATTTTGGGTTATACATGAGGTACTGGAGATCTGGCCCTGTAAGCCAAAGTCATGCCTGATTGCCTCTCTTGTCTTAAAAGGGTAAACTTTTCCCATTCAAAATAATAAGCATTGTAAACAATGTTCTGTTCCAAATAATGGTCAATTATAAGATTAGAGAAGACAGAATTTTGTGGGTTTTTTTAAGTCTTCAAGTTACAGAATGCAACAAAGAAAAAAACCCCTTGAAACTGAAGAAAATGGGCCCTCCTCTGAAGTATGCTAGAAGAATACTGAAGCACAGTACATACCCCTGTATTCTGCTCAGAAAGCTGGTGGAATAAAAGRTGGGTTTTTTGGGCTACCAGCAAGTACTGTGTTAGTACATTAGAATTCCATGCAATTGGAAATATGGAACACACATCCATTCTAAATTAGTTCATGTAGTTTTGTTTCCCATTTCAGTCTTACATTCAATTTCCTTTGTTGATGAAGTAATCACCGGTATGTCTCAGGGAAAATCAAAAGATGACACTAGTGCCCTGTCATGACTGTTTTGTTTGTAAATAAGTTAGTTATTTTAACCCAGGRTGAAAACTGTGAGGTAGCTGTATATCTGAGATGGACATCCATTCCTGATGATTTCTCTGAAATGAATTGCTGGAATACATGTATCCATATAATTCCCTGGTGGCACCACCCCCAGCTAAAAACACCCATTKGTGTAGCGGTAATTTTTTTAGAGATACAAAATTGTTCTGAATTTCCTCCTACAGTGAGCAGCAATACTGCTTAGCATGAGGTTTGTCCACAGGAGCTCTGTAACATATCCCATTAGCAACTGCCTGCTCACTCCAGCAGAGCAGCTATTTAATGCTGAGGCTGCTATGACAGCTACTTKAACATATAAATAGAATCATGCTTCACAAATGTGACAGTGTCACATGGCTGAATGCATGGAAGTGCTGAAGTGGGAAAAATTTCTTTTRCTCCATAATTATGTGTGTGTTAGTATTACATTAGTGTAGTGGTAGGCCTGGTTAGACCCAAGAATGAAGTATTTTTGACAAGCTTGTGTTCAAACTATAGCTGTGATAAAACGATTAAATTCAGGTTTGATGTAGATGGGTACCAGCACTCTATCTGTACACAAAGCCAATGCRTTTTGTCTTCAGCTCCATGACTGATCCATTAAGTCTCCTGGTGATTTCTGAGTAAATGTGGCAATGGACTGCTTGAGACAATAAGGCAGTAGATTGATCTCTGTTCTGTTTCACAGCACWGCTATGGACTAGCTTTCAAGGCGGAAATATCAGAGAATTGGCTGTTGTGCCCAGTCAAGTTAGGCACTATTTATGTGCTTCAGTGTGTTGGTGAAGTCCCTCCTGGGTGGAGGAATCCTGAGCAGTCCCAATTCTTAGTTCTTAGTTCCAGTGACARGTGAGGCAACTGGCCAAATGCCACATGGATAAATTCAAATAGTCTGCAAAATGCAGGTGCAGAAATGCCTTTGGAAATGTTCTGGATATAACTAGTCAGCAAGATTTAACTACCTAAGCAGCCTGAACTAATTAAAGGCAGATCAGGGGCAGCAAGAGGTTGGATTAGATACTCTTAGGTCCCTTCCAACCTAAATCTAAATTCTCTAGTTCTGTGCTCATAGGTAGGACACTACATAGTAGGAAAGCTAGAAGAAGTTCTGTGCAAAGTTTTAAGACAATAAATAGAAATGGATCATTGGTGTACYGTAGTTGTCATGTGGGACCTCAGACCAGCTGGACTGTAAGAAATCATCAGAACAAATTGTGGTATCCCATCTTGATCCTGTAAAARCTGCTCTTGAAAAAATGCTTGTGATGAAGACTCCCATCCAGACAGCAACTGACCATCCTGTTTGAGAGATTTGATTCCCCACATGACCAAAAATATTTATGCAAACTATCTCAGTGTGTAGATGGGATGTTATGGGTTCCGAGTGSTTCTCAGAACCCATTCAAGGTTCTCATTGTGTGATTAGCAATAAAAGAGTTGGGCAAGGACTTGGCAATTCCAAGAGGTTTTCTTGGGGGTTATCTTCTTTCCCACCAATATGGCATGTTTAATGTAATCTTTGCAAAGAACAACACTGGTGGATTTTCTTTGAGATACTGAGGAAAAAAATGTTGCCAGACAAAAAACCCCAACCAAAACTCAGTGGTAAATGTTGTGAATTTGTGACACTTGTTGCATGGCAATAGAAAAGATTAAAATAGAAACTTGTGTAGCAGGTCCTGATTTCTTCCCTTCAAAACAATTATTCAGAATTATAAATTCAAAATTATAAATTTATGTATACATAAATACTTACAAGATTTTTTTTGCCTTTCTGTTTTACTTCTTCTCGTCTTCTCCAGCCCAGATACCACAATAAGCTATGTCTCTATRCTGTGATGAAGACTACAATTAGTATTTCTGTGAGCAAGAAGATACATCCCAAGAGACCAGCAGCAGAATTTATTTTCTATCATACACACAGACACATATATGACAATGAAATATTTCAAGATGTTCCAAATATTTGCTCCTAAAAAAGACTGATGCCACATTCCTGCAATATAATATCATATTCTGTAGGTGTTGCRGACAGATTATGCCAATCAAACACTGGAGGCAAGAATATTTTAATGTCATTCCTGTAAAGTCTATCTCATCCTRGAGATAATAACAAGAACACTTTTTCTTGAAATCCTAATAAATGTACCGTTTTCTAGATAGGGCTTGGCTTCATGCTGTCTTGAAAAAGGGATTGGCTTTGATTTTTTTGAATGCTATGCATGGCATAAACAGTACCATAAAAGTATCCTTCCCCATTTGTAAAATGGGATTAACCCTTGGGATTAACCATTTTATTAACCCTTGGAAACTTTGACTTCTACTTAATCTTCTGCTTCATGCCTTCACTGATAGTGAAAATCATTATCAAATGCCATTTATCTCATGGAATGAATTACTGGAGTCAATTGAACAGCAACAAACAGAATGAAGGCTGGTGTGCTTGCAGACCTGTATAACTTCCCCRATGCCAGCACTATTAAATTTATCTATGTTCAACTTGAATTGAACCCAGATCTTTATTTAGCTTGCTAGCAGGCGATTTACATTCTTAGAGTTTGTTCCCATGCCAGCTGAAGTCAATGACAGCCTTCACTGACTTCAAGGAGTTTTAGAAGAAGCACCAGTTCGTGGATGTATTGACAAAAAGGTAAAACATTAATGCTTTATTTTTTYGGTAAAAATTATGGGTGCAAGACAGTAAAGCAGATTCTTGTGTAACCACTGACTCTTTCACTGGGTGGAGCTTTTCTTTCTGTGAAGCTGGAGCAGTCATATGTGGTATTCAGGAGTGGTAGAGGGGGAATTGTTCTTTTCAGCCAGGTTTTATGATTGCTTTTCCCCTTTTCATAGGGTTTATTTTTTTGCCTGATTCTGAAATTTTAAAACTCTAATTTTAATTGACTGAGATTTACATTCACTAACAATTTGACCCAAAGGTTTTGGAACTTTCTGATAATCAGTAAAACAGARTATATTGACAAGACCTGAGGCATTCCTTGCTAATTGCAAGCTGCTTTCCCTGATTTACAGTGCACAGCAGGGAGTTGGTTGTATCATCTCTCCAGGGCCCTGAACTTCTTATTCTATCACTTAAAACAACCTGGAACAGAACATCATGATTCACTGGCTTCCAGTCTGCAGGTTCCTGCCCTGATACACAACCCTCTGTTGCTGGTGGTCCTAGCTATGGGTGTGACAATGGGACTCCTGCCTCTTCAGGAAAAACTCATGGCATTAATGAAAAAGAGAAATTACATGCTGTATATGATTTATCTGCAGCATTATTTCTTTTTTCATTTTGCTATGGCTTTGTGTTTCCTTTTTCCAGGTCCTAATCAATTCACCAAATCTGTAATCACCAAAAAGCAGGTCTGGACATATGGATCCTTATTATTGTCCTAATCCAAGATCACATTCTCACTTACCAAGTACTTGCTGAACAAAAGGAGACTATATAAATGCTCCATAAATCTACAGCATCCTTTGACAAGTATTTCAACTTGTCAGGTACTTGATGCACAACAAACAATTTCCTTTTTATTTTTTTGTTCTGAATCTGGCTCCCACCAGCTCCATTTGGAAATCTGCAGTTCTTGTGGTAGACAACACTGCTCACAGTTGTTTTCTAATTACCATTGTCATACCAATCATAATTTTTCTGGGTAATCTTCCCCAACTCAGAAGCCTGCTCAATTGTTTCTTTCATAGAAGGTGTTTTCCATTTCAGATTATCCTTCAARCTTTTCTTGGCACCTTTTCTAATTCTACAATTAATTTTCTGACACAGGTAGACGTAAACTGCATATTTTTCAAATTGTAGGCAAGCCATGGATCCATACAATGTTACAGTAACATTGCCTATTGTACTCTGTGTTTTTCTTCCTAACACCTGCAGTTTTAACTTTTATTTATCCCTGACTGCTACTGACCAATACACTGATRTATTCATGGAACAATCTCACTTCTGAATATTAGCACTGGACTCAGAGCCCAGCATTTAAGATGTGAAACTAGAAGTCCTTTTGTTCAGGGCTCATCCCTTTATGTTTGTCTATAATGAAAGCTATCATCTGCTGTGATCCTCACAGCACTCAGTCTTGTAAGTTGTGCAGCTCTTCACGGGTATTTATCAATATTGTTACCAGAATGGGCTCCTGCACACATCCCTCTGGTGTCTGCCCACCATCATATTTGTTCACTCTTCTTATTTTCTTAATGTTTATTAGAAATGACCATGAAATTAAATGTGAGGAAATCTACTGAATTGCTTTGGAAGGACAGATACACCACACCAGCCAGTTCACTCTRTGCAACTCCTTCCTGACTTCTTCAAATAACTCCACAGTGCCTGCAAGGTAAGGCATAGCCTTAAAGAAAAACATGTGGACTCTTCCCTAATTCATCATACTTGTCCAGGTGTCTGCTCTTTGTGATATTCACATGCTGTTGAAGGCATCAGGATTCCATATTTGGACTTCCATGGTTCCCCCCGGAACGGTTTTTTCTTCAGTTAGCATCATATCTGAAATCTTCAGGTGTGTGAGGCAGGTTCAAGAGCATTAGCCACTCCTTTCAGTAATCAAACTATTTCATTGGTTCATCAAGCTGTTTCAGAGCTATTGGCTGACCACCATCTTCATCCTGACAATYTGCTACTTTTTTCCATTTTCTCAAGGACAAAAATAAACTCATCTATTTTACAGTCAGTTCAGTACCACACAGATTTTGTAATGAGGTTTCCCACGAAAAAAGAGTCCAAGCAGGGGAATTGTTCCTTTTTTTCTGATTTGTGAATTGATGCTAAGGTGCTGTTTGGCTTCTTRGCTATTGCTTCACAGAAGCTGAGCATTCTTTTCATATCCTGATCATTCACAAACCCAAAAGACTCTCAAGTGAGCCTGTTTCCCTGACATGCTTCAGSCTCTACTCTTGTACTTCTGCCAAGAACTAGGAGAGCAAAGTGATAGGACTTAGATTTCGATGAGARGTAATGGATAATMAACAACAACAAAAAATATTGTGTGRTGTTTTGGCGATTCCTTGCTTCTTGAGCTACTCATGATCAAAGACCATTTGTACTTTCTGTTTCCTGCTCATTTTGGTTTTGCTCCTCTCTTTGTCCGGCTGGATATTAATGAAATGTTTACCACCTAGTTTTCCTGCCAAACTTGAGATGATTGTCTGTGACTGTATGCCTTACCAAGCAGGTACTGTTCAGGGAGTAGAAAGAGATATATTAGCTAATCTTACACTGGGGGAAATCTTGAGTCCAGATCCAGGGCCRGCTGCCCAAGTATTTATCATCATAAACTGCCAAGATCAAATCATACCAGAGTGCATTTATGGAACAGTGATAAACCACCAATGTGATACATTYTTTCAAAAMCCATGAAAATGTTGACTACTTTCTYCTGTGATTTTTCATGAGTAGGATTCAAATGTTTATTTACCAATTGAGAAAACCTAATGTTCCTTTAAAATGCAAGCGACAGTAGAAGAGCTCTGGGAGAAACTCAGCCTATTCCTGTTGCACAAGGATTCTTTTACTCTAAGTAGATTATCATAAAGTGATATTGGCAATTGCCAAGGCAATTGCACAGGGTACAATTCTCTCCATCAGCTAAGCAGACGTAATTAGATTGAAAACCTGGGTGCATTAGTCTAATCTAATACTATATAGAAATGTACAATCAGTTATACATCGTATCATCTCAGCACAGTGTCAAATCAATATCTGTTCTCAGCAAGAAAAATGTGCAGGTAGTGCTGGWGATATGACTAATGGGAATGCTATTTGGAGTGTTTGGTGTGCAGTTTGCACTGTAAGGAATGATGACAATTGGTTTCATCCAGAGTAATTACAACTTAGTGGCCACCAGTTAGGCAATTACTCAGRGGAAATCCTCTTGAGGGAAGAGTATCTCAGCTTTGAGAAGAAAACACAACTGATATAAATTCCTTGTGTGTGGTAGAAAAACATCTATTCTTCAAAAAGATACAAAAAGCAATGTAAACAGAAGAATGATTATTTCGCGAAGCCCTACAGAATTTCATGCTTTCTGTGTGAAAAAAAATTCCTAAATCTCACAGTGTCAGGTTTGGCTTCCGTGATACCATAAACTTCTTGAGAAGGTAACGAGAGAGGAAAGGCAGTTTTGTCATAGTGCTTGGTCTTCTGTGTTTCTAATGCACCCCATCTGCATTGGGTAAGGCGTGCATGCCATGACTGTGATTTATGATATACACTTTATGGAGCACTGTAGGAATGCTGTCAGAACAGTTCTGACCTCCAAGAAGGCCATTTGAAGCAGAAAAAACATAGTATTTCAAGAGCATGCCTAGACCATGAATTCAGGACATTCCCAGGGTTGTGATAGAGGTGTTTTGCATGTGATACTCGAGAATGCAGCTCCAGAAGGTGAGGTAGTAGGAGAAGGATGTTAATAATTAGAGATATGTTTGAGAAAGAGTTCTCTGTTATCTAAACCCTCTTGTTATGGAGTAAGGAGATAACATAGATGAGGAAAGGGAACTCCTGAGAAAAAGAGAGCAGTGTAGAGCCAGGTGGTGTTCCCAAGGCTCTTTCTTGGATTAAAAGACCACCTCCCATTTTTGTCTTCTACAGGCATAAGCAGAAGCCTTGATGCCAGTTCATCAAACCTCTGCAGAACTACACTAAGGAATTAACTGTTCAATAAAGCCCTGTTTTCATTTAGGATTCAGCCTGCAGAAATCAGGTCTTTAAACAAAACCTATTGACAAAGCCTACAAAGCAGAGACATTATTTTGGTGGTTTTTTTCAGTTTTCCCAAAACTACCTTGAAGTAAAATCACACATATGGCACTGCATAATTAACTTATGCTGTTTCTTCTACTTGTAACACAGGTGAGGATCAACTCACAAAAAGGAAAAAAGCTGTCTTTTGTWAAGTGCTTTTAATAGCTATGGAAAAAGGAAATATTTGACACAAAGAGACATAAGGGTATTTTATGGCTGAATTAATACCTACTGAGTACATAACAGACCTGTGAAGCACACACTTTTTAGACAGGTCTTGGAGGTTTCCGGACATTATTACAGCAGGGCTTATTGCAAACTTCACCCCTCCTCTGGCAGAGGACTCAGACATGGGGGGGCTTCTGAACTACTGAGTCAAACCTGCCTTTGATAAAGCTTCATCTCTCCCTAGATAGCTCTGAGATATTATCTCCATCCAAAACATAATTTTACATTTGTGTAGAATTTTTTAAACTCAAAAACGCTCTATTTCTTACTTTATTTTATATTAAGAGAATTTTAACCCTCACAAAAAAAGGTATGATATGTATTTTTATTATATGTATTTTCAGTAGAGTTGAAATTTACCTCAAAGAATTATTGCTAAGATTATTGTGTGTATTCAAGCTCCCAGAAAATAAAGAGGATTTATCACATATATTTATTATAACTAAATCATGCTTGTTATATATAGAATTCAGTACCTAATATTTATCTCAGTAGRGACCAGGCAGATTAAGTCTAACTACCGTAGCATTTTTCATTGGCTGAACTACATTCTTAATAGAGATCATAATTTTGGCACTGATGGCAGCAGTAATTTCTTCAGTAAATCACAGTACATTCCCTAAGTGGAAAGAGCTYTGCAATTTCCTAAACAAATGGAAAAATAATTTTGCAGGATCCATAAAGGTGGCAATAATTGTTATAAGGCTTATTGAAGTTATTGCAAAGAACCTCAGTTGTTCAACATAGCCAATCAGAAGTAAAACAGCATAAGAGTGGAATCCATAACAAACATAAGTGCAGCACAGTTTAAAAGAACAAGTTTTTTATTGCTAAAAAACAGGAGAGGTCAGGAAGTGGTGAAGTGACTGCTTCAGAAGCAATGAAGTGCAGAATGTCAGGTTGCATTGTTGYGATAGAGATGTGAATAATTTTTTCCAAGGTCTGCTTAGAATTAGGCTGTAATTGGCAATCACAAAAGGGTTTTAAAATTTTTTTTCTAATTAAAMAGGCCCCTGATATCCCAATACACAGAGATATTAAAATGTTCCAATAGCTGTTCCCAGSTGCATGTGTAGGTACACAGTACCTTGATTGTTCTCCACTTTGTTGCTTATTTTGAAGGCAACATGGAATCACACCAGGAATATTGGAAGATATAAAAAATATTTAGCCATTAAGCAGTGCATATTATTATATCATGAATATTAGTATTATTCTAAATAATCTCTTCATCCATATACTGCATAATACAAAAAGGGAAGCTGTATATGGCTCATAGTACAGCCTTGAATGTAYATGATGAAAATTTTAATTCTCTATTGCATTTTTGCCAAATGCATTATTGAATTATGTGGCAGTTTTCATTTTGTCATCTTTGAGTGCACAGAAAYGTTGAGGAATTTCTCTGCAAAATGGTTATTTCCAAACCTCTGCAAATTAGAAGCCTGAAAATCTTGATCTTATATTAGAAGCTGTTTTCATACTTCATGCATGAAAATCTGTCTTTTGGAACAAACTAACACTCTACCCTCCCCACAAAGTTGTTTCATCTCTCTGAAGTTTATATTTTGCAATCCAATCACAAATGTAAAACTAGGAAGAATATTTTTCTTTTGTGGACAAACTTGGGCATTTTACAAAAATGATGCTGAGTATCAATTCTTTTAAGACAGCACTTCAAATAAGTTATTTTCAGTTGTGCACAAACAGATTTTAATGAACTGAAGAAAATATAATTTTAAATTTTAAAATTGAATTTTGTAACAATGGAATTATTTAGATGAGGGCACCAAATGTACATTGTAGGAAAATTAGATGGTATGAAACAGTGTTTTTATAGGTGTTCCTTACTGGATTTTTAAGGGGGGGGTGGGAACTGTTGGGCTTTCTTCTCTGTTTTGTTTTTTTGGTTTTTTTTTTTAGGTGGTTGTCCCTGTGGCTAAGACTAACTTTGTAAATTTTAAAGCTRCCATTGAAAACTAAGAACTATGAATTCAGGATGACAGTGTAATACCCTTCAAAGAGCCCAGGCAGCAGTTAAGAGAGATTTCAAATGTAARGTGGTGCTTAGGATRACTTTGTGTTGTCTTTGTCTGTGCWCTYTTGCTTTCAACATTATAAACAGGAACTAAACTATTTGTCTTACTAGAATAAAACCATAGTGAATTTAAGGTGTTGTGATGTTAAGTGACTCACAGCACAGCTGGTAAATCAAATCACTTTGTATAGATAACTGACTCTCTTCTACCATAACTTTTTACCACTTTTTTAAAGGCACTCCCACCAGCTCTCACATTCTCACTTTCAGTTCTCTTCCAGTTTGCTTGATGAAACTGTTGGTAGTGACCTGCCCTTAAGCAGGATCAATGAAATTAAACTGGCTGAAAAAAATCTACCAGCATGTTCTCTGGGGGAATGACAGTCTTGTCCTCCAGAGATAGACGTGCCTGCAGGCACCTAGCAAAGCTGAGGGCTGATGTGAGAGACAAGATTCTGCATTGACTGGTGTTCCTGGGGCTGCAGTGATGGAGAAAACATCTGGCATTCCCAGCTCCCTTGGCATTGCTCAGCCCTTGCAGACTTCTRCACCTTTGACTTTGACAGGGAGATGAGAATGCCTCTGAAGCTGTYTCTGGCTGTTGGCTTTTACAGGGAAACCTGAAAGGGTCATGTTGGTGCTTTCATGTTTCCMCCCAGCTGCTAGCTCTGAAATGCTGCTATGCCAAAAGTGCACAATTGTGCTTTAGACAACATATTTTTTTAAGACTAAGCMATCACAGTGAGCATGTCACTCAGTGTAAGTACTGAAAATGCCCTGAAGCATTTAAAATTGTCTGGTAACTGCTGTTRCCAGCAGTCCAGACTTCTCTTTGATAGTAGCTGAAATTATGAGCAATTTTACATTATTTAATGTCAGTCTCTGTTGGTTAGTACTTGATTTAACTACTGGCACATTGTTCCMGGTAGCAGCACACTGTGACAAGTCAGTGAAAGCATAAAAGCAGTCAAGAAGGATAGTTAGCCAGGGAGTGATTAGCAGATTTTATTCTGGTAACAAACATGTTTAATTGAATAAATAAAAGAAGATAGAAGTGATCCAACTTGTTTCTCTCCAAAGAGGAACARTATAAAGGCTGATCATGCCTTTGGTGCTGGGCACTGCAGAATGAATCTATAAGAAAAGTRGCTCCTTGGTCACAGAATATTCACATACTTGGGAGAAAATACTGCGAGTGATTCATCTATTTAATCTAGTGAGCAAGGGTACAGAAAAAAACATTAGGCCAAAGGACAGCAAATTCAAACTAAAAGCAAGACATGGGTTGTTCTGGTAGGAGTGATTGAAGCAATCTATCTGGTGAAGTGATAGATTCTCCATCTTTCAATGACTTCCAGAACAGGCAYGTTCTCTGAAGGTGTGTCATTTTTTGGCAATGACAAGTTACTCAGAGKGCAGTTTGAAGAGCAGTAGCTGATGAGCTTAAGATCCCCTCTGGCCTCAAAACTCTCTAAACATGGTACACTGCCACAGATCTTAGAGGCAAGGCACAAAATACAAAGATGCTTCAGCTTTCTCTTGCCAGCTACAGGAGAGAAGAGGAACAATAAGGGGCACAGTGCAAATGGAAGCCTGAGAGAAGTAAAACCCCTGTGCAGGTATGTCTRAAACAAAAAAGGCTCTGGGTTGTAAACAGATTATAATCCCAGGAAGCAAAGAGGATGAATGAGCTTCTCTGTGATGCTTTATACATGAGATCCCCCATTAACTTAAGTGTACATTAATTCAGATGCAATATGCATAAACCAGAGCAAAKCCACAAAGCTGCAACATGGAAACAGCTGGTGTACTCTTTAATTACAAYGAACCTCTTCTGTATGGGATGCTGGGGATCTGGGATGAAAATTAAAAACAGTGCTGTAAAATGTTGTACTGGTACTTGTGCACCTGCAGTCCTGAAGGCACATGTGGCAGGTGCCTGTCTGCATATCCCCATTTTGCTGGCCAATTTCCTAATTTTTCAAAATGTAAAGCTCTGACAATCACACTACATGTTCATGTGGTGTGTAGGATAAAGCTTTTTCCTACACATTAGGAACTAAGCATGCATCATTTCAAAGTCTTGACTCATGACCAAGCCACACTGCAGGGTTGGTCACATCACCTTCATCTAGAGGAAAATACTGATTCCCAGCCTTGCCCCTGCACCCACATAGCTGCCCTGTCTGTTTCGGGAAGATGTGTGAGCAATTTGTGGTGTGTGCTGGATTTTTATGCTTCCACAGAGAGACAAAGGTGGAACAGCAAAGAGGTGGTACTGTCTGATTTTCTGCTTGAAACAAAAATGTGGACACCAGGTAGCTGCACCTCTAAACAGATTTTTGCAAACATCTTTACAGGATATCTGGGGGAAAGTGAGGGTGGCCAGAGGAAGTCTTGAGGGACCTATTCTCAGATCACCCAAATCACCAAGGTTTTAGTCTAGCAGTAATATTTGTTTCCAATTTCATTCCCAACCCATTCCTCTTCTTTTTAATATAATGTTTGTAACATGCTATTTTGCTTGTACTGCTTAAATCACATGCTCTTAATCCTTTTTTTTCTTTCTAAACAGGAGTAAATGTGATCATTATCTTGCAAAGSCTCAGGTCTGTCATTTCCTTGGTACTGCCATTGCACTGATGGTATCAGTTGAAGAGAGCAAGMTACTCTGAGCTGTTAGAGATTCATCATTAGCATAGGATCCTATTGATTCTCTGTATCTTTTTTCCAAGGCTGAGCTATGTGGACAACATATAATATAATCCCTGAGCATCAAGTTTTAATTGGAAGTGCTATAGCTTGTTTTTCAGTTGTCTCAAAGTAGAATGAATAGCAGGAAAGATTCACAAATATTCAGTATGTTTGAATGCTAAATTTTTTTTATTTTGCTCCATGGTGAATAGGTATTTTCAGATTGGTGCTTTTCAAGTGGGAGTTAGAGATACTCAGATGTTCTGCATTTTTGTCTGCTAGACATTCAAGAAGCAAGACTTTTTCCTAAGATGTTTTATTCTATTCTGTCCTTAAGAACCAGCCTTGATTACCTGCAGGTAGCCCAGAAGGAGTTGTTTAGGTGTTAGGTATTTTTCTCCAGTTTCCATCTCTTTCCCTTTACTTTGGTACCAAAGGTCTGCTCAGTGTTAAGTGTGTCTCTTCTTTTGTTTRGCTTTATTATGATGAAATGTGGCTTAGTGGCTCAGTATGCTCTATTGCTTCTTGAATCAGGCAAGTTCTGAGTGCATTGTTCTTTGAATGTTGCCTGCAGTTTCAGGAGTACATCCTTCCCTGGGGATGTACATAATCTTCTTCTTTCCCATCAAGGGGAGTGTAATTACAACAGAGAGTGGTGTGACAGATGTGGGTATTATRAACAGGCTATCAGTGCTTTCTGAATGACTCAGGCATTAGTTTTCCCTCCTACCAAACACCAATGGATTGTTTTCTGTATCTGTATTGTAAATTAGAATCTTGTATTGGTTCTCATTCATTCCAACACTGTATTTTAGCCAACTACCAATAACTGTACACTGCAATGTGTATAATCCCTTCCTCTGTCTGCTCATTGTTTCTCCCTCCTCCTCCTGATTTAAACTGGGAGCCTTTATTAATTTTCAAGTGGAAATCTGTCTAGATTTGCTCTTACCAGGTATATCACCCAATCTTTCCTTTACTGTCTCTTCATGCATTTCTGGGTGCTGTTTTATTTTTCTAGTAATAGAGAACTGTCTTGAACTTATGCACTTTTTTTCTTTGTGTGTTAATGCAGCTGTTCAAATCACACAGCTCACAGCTCACTTCTCCTCAGAGTCCACTTTTTTATTATTACAAATGTGTAGTGAAATTGGAGAAGCAATCTGCCTTGCAGTACGTTTTACACTTACATGAACATGCAGACTGAAGACATTTTATTCCTAGGGGTGCCACTTTCYTGTAATTCATTTCATGCTAAATAAAATGAAGGGCTACCCATTTTACCTCTGACTTGGAAACTGAAAAACTCAAGAAAGCTCCAAAATGAAACAAGATCTCCACTGATGTTTAAATGTCTTCTTTTTGAAGGAAAAAAAGAACGGTAAGTGTGCATTTTTGGGATCCAAATGCAAATGGAGCTAGAGGAATCTAATGTCCATATACACTTTAAAGTTATTCTGACAAATCTAGTCCTAATTTTTGTCTTAGTCCCATTGAGATTTATGCTACTATAGTATGAAAAGTATTTTTTAATATTCTTCCATGTAAAGGCAACTCTCCTAATGCTTTGGAATTCTCTCTTATTTTATTTTCTCTCTCAGAAATTCAAAGTCTGCTGTCTGGGCAAGCATCCTAGTACACTTGGTTGTTAAGCAAAGGGAATCTTGTTTTCTGTTGCTACCCTGCAGGATGACAAAGATGTGTTCCTGCCAGCACCTGAATGCACAGTAGCAGTGCCTGAGCCCTCAATGAGACCTTGGAGGCTGAAAACCACCTTCACAGGTAACTGATGATCCAGCCAAGGGRAAGACAAAATATGAGTCTCTCTCCCCTACACTGCTTTTAGTGTCTCTCCTCTCTCCAGGTTTGGACTTCCAGCTCTCAGCCACAGCCCCAGCACTTAGAGTGTTTGACAGACAAACTCTTACCCCTGGCTGGAAGGCATTACCTGTCTAACAGAGCTGACAGCACACAAGTGCCCAGTGCTTCGGATTAACTCCATCCTCTCTGGGACATCAGGTTGGCACTGAAGCTGCTGAGATGCAGAAGTGTGTGCCATGCTGCTAAAGGCAGCAGCCGAGGCACAGCTGGAGATGCAGAGACACAGGCTGGAACACCTTCAGCTTCTACAGCCTGCAGGCCTGAGCCTGAGAGTCCTCCTGCTCAGTACATAACTGGGAACACCAAGGAGAATCCAGCCTCTGATTCCTTAAAAACTGCAGTGCACAGCTTTCTGTCTCTGTATGAATCCGGACCTTGGAGTAGTGAATCTGGGAGCATAAACAAAACAGTGGCTTCTCTTTACCTTAAGCTTCAGATTGGCTGCAGAGTTCCTTTGCAAGTATTGTCCAATCCTAAAGCACAGACTGAATCTTTGTGTGAGCTTTGCCTGCATTTCTTGCACACATATCTGTGTACGTTGACATGAAATGCAGAGGATCTGCCAAGGAAAGTATTCCCTAGTCCAATTCTCCCTCTAATCCCATCCCAACCCTTTCAGGGTAATGGTCCTTGCAGGAAGCACTTTTGTAAAAGCTTTTTCACAAGGTGGAGAAATAGGCCATTTCATATAGCTCCTGGCATCCCAATCCAGTGCCCTGGGATCCCTCAGGCCCTCCTGTATGAGTGCAGATATGGAAATAGAAATGGGTACAGTCTCTTTCTGATTACTTGTTTTTATTGCAACAGTTTTTATGGGGAATGTAAACATGGACTCCATCCCAAACTAGGTCATGCTCCAAGCAGTCTTGCAGCACTGGTATTAGTCTGATGCCATACACGTCCCCATGACCAGRAACAGCCTCTATCAGGCAAAAGAATCCCTCTCTCCCCATGGGACAGGGGACACGGGACATGCCACTCTTTCAGGGAACACAAATGAGGGGATACAGCTCCTGGTTCCAGTCAGATGCTAGAAGAACTTGTCTTGTTCCTAGCAGCAGCTTTGTGACTGAATTGGTGAGTAAGATTTGTATGCAGTTATATAGAAAAATTGTGAGCAGCATTCTGGACTGGATAAGAAAGACTTGAACTTGCAAGGTAATTTATTTGGGATAAATCATGAGTGAATCCAGCCTTTTTCAGTGCAGCTGCTTACATGAGGTACCACCAAAACAAGRAACAGGAAGGAAGGCCAACCTGAAAGGAACGAGGTGAATGAATTTTCTTTCTCAGTGGCTGCTGTTGCTGGGCTGGCTGCATAAGTGGCTGTTTAGCTGTGCAGTCTGTTAGAATGAAATTCATCTCGGATCCAAGCATTTTTTTCCACATTTTGGGTTCATATTTACATTTGTTAAGGTTAATAGACCTAACAATTTCTTCATGTTCTCACCAGGGAGCAGTCACTGACAAACCGTGGGAGAGACTGAAACAATATTCTCCACAGAAAGTAAAATCTGTGCCACACATTCCTCCCTACAGTCCTCAGTCCTCGGTGGTGAGAATCAATGTAGTGCCCCTGATTTTACCTCAGCAATGCCAGTTCCCACCACTTGTAGATGTGACAGCTTATCCATGTTACTTATCTTCCTCAGCTGTTTGGTAATTTCAGTGGAGGCTTAGCATTTCCTAAATCCCCTTTTTTCTTTTCTTTTCTTTTTTACTGGAGTCTTTTGGTTTCTAACTCTTCTGTGTCTGTTCTACAAAGCCCCAACTTCAAGTATTCTATCTTGCCTTTTACATGCCACCTGCAAAACAGCTATTTTTTAAAAGAACAGGTAAAAAGTAGACATGAGGCAAGAGATGGCTTTGGCCACCTGTAATTTTGCATGCCTTTAAAAAGAAAATAGTACAGGAAGCCAGGAAATTCCTTCAGAAGAGAACCAAATTGAATTTTTAAGGTTAGCACATAATCTGGGGAAGTATGAATCTGTATTTTTCCTATTGGCATCTGGGCTTTTAGGATATCTGAGGCAAGGACATTACTGACTCTGAGACCCCCTCCTTTCAGCTTTCTTCRCCTTCCCACACTCCATGGAGAACTACCCAGGCAGACTTTAAAATTCAAGAAGACAACTAAGACCCAAGCAGTTACCTCTTTTGAGCTGAGCTGAACTAAGTGGCCATATGCCTGCTCCTAAACTAAAATAAACGTGAGCTAAAATGTATGAACTAAATGCAACAATTTAAGGCAAAATATTTTATTTGCATTTAAAGCAGTATAAGTGGTATAGGCAGGTCCTGTGACTATGTAGGATCCTGCCACTGAGGGAACCAAGTCCAGGGCATGAGCCCACATAGAAAGTGCTCTCTCTTCCCCTTATTCCAGGCTCCGTACAAGGAGGCAGGCACTGAAAATTGGTAAAAGTSTTTAAAAGTCCCTGCTTTKCAGATTTAGTTTTAGGAAGGCTCACCTCCAAAGCTCACCTGGTGTTTTACARGATAGTTTCATTGCATTGCTTTGTRCTCTTGCCTTTATTAAAGTCTGGCTCAATCACTGCAYTGCTCACCAGTGAAAGATCTCCCACCACAATGCCTTAACTTTAGAGATCCCCAYAATAAATGTYTCCCAAAAGAAGAGGATAGGTAGAATAGCATGAYGTGGTCAAATTCTTCCTCTTAACAGYCTTGTGGTGAGTAGGGGGAGTTGATCTTGGTCAGCACCTGCTATTAGCTTCTGTGATAGGTCATACTATTACCTCTTTCTGCGGGAGTCCAAGCAACAAAAGCTGCACATGGCCAAGTACTAATCATAGTTCTTTATTTGCAGATCATCCTTCCTTCCAAACCTATCTCATTTCTCTGCCTCCAGCTCCACCCCATGTATCCTCTGKCATTTTGGAAGCCCAGGAACAGAGATGTTATGGCTGGCCATCAGTGCACCTTTGTAATCTGATGTCATATCTTGTTTGCCATGTGATTTTGTTTCATCAGGAAGTTCCAGTGCACATCCTCTCTGGAAAGTTTTAATTTAGTCCTTTGGCGGACAAATCTCATATGGCGACTAATGCAGGAAGAGAGATTGGGTAAAAGTCAAATAATGKCTCAAAGATTTGGCCCCAAGTGAAATAATACTAAATATAAATGCAAATAAGAAAGGTAGACTGGGGGAGAGAAAAAGTGCTGGCTTGCATACAGCTTTTCTTCAGAGATAAATAAATTCAGAACATTTTTAGATACAGGCTGAATAGAGTATAATGCTGTATTTGTCCTCAGCTTTTATCACAACTGAGAAGAGTGAAAAATTGCCTCATCTGTAAGGGCTTGGAATATAATGAGCAAGAATGAGCTTCTCTGTCAGTCCTAATAGCTTTCCCCCTGAACAGATAGCTGCAGTGGGGGAGATGTCACTTCTTCCTGCAGTAACTGAATAACACTAGCAAACCACAGGTTGCCACTGCARCTCAGCTGGCTAGTAAGAAATACAGAACCCTTCCACAGGATGCTCTGCAGCATCAGTTACAGGCACATAAATACAGCTACAGATGCATATAAAGAAAGGCACACATATAAATGCATACAGAGAAGAGAAAAAGGCTAAAAAACATGTACCCCACAAATTGTTGTGCTCCATCATTTTAAACACATGACATAAAAATTTATTTCAACTAAACTTTGCACAGAGTAACAGCAAATTTACTTAAAATATCTCTCTATACTATGTCTATTCATACACTTAAAATACTGAACATATATGTAAAAAATATATATTCACATTTGGACCATATATATATTCACAAATTGATTTGGAGCAGCACTGAAGAGGTCATTTTAAGTCCCTAAAACCCCAAGGTTTATTTTATATCTAAACTTAAAGAATAGTAGTTCATGTTCTTACATACCACTAGATGGTGACTTGTGTAATGAGTTGTTGACTTTCATCCTACAGTACWTTTYWWTTTTATTGGAATGAAGCAGAATCACATTACTGTCTGCATTGTTAAKAGTTTACCCTGAAGTATATTTCCATGAACATCCTGCTGGTTATAGGGGGTCTAAGGCAAAGCYATGGAAAGAAAAGGTGAACATGGTTCCTGCTAAACTCCATTTGGGATTTTTAATATCTTTGTGCAATTCCAAACTTTTGTTTTGTTTATAGGAGCTGCAGGATGTCACGTACAAGTGATTAGGCTATAATTCAGATGTCTCCTGAGACAAAAAAGCATCCAATTACAATTATGTAATGCCATGTGCATCAACTTGTATAAACAGTAAGCTTTCACACATCAAGCAAAACTRCCTCCCCCCATGTGTGTTGTGTTCCCACTCAGAGCAACCTCTCATTTTAGCTATCTGCTATTAAAAGGCTACTTCAGAATCATACTTGGCACCTTTCCCTACATGGCTGCAGCTACCACATCAAACAAAAGCACTTTGTTTGGCAGCTGTAGTCTTGTTCTTCAGCTGGGCAGGGGATCAGAGTCTTATCAATAACAGGCTGTACCAAAGACTCACTCACTGCTTTCATCCAGTGACACTTGTTGCTATTAATACCCTTCATCTGGCATAAATGAGGGCAGCCTTTAGCCTCAGATAAGTAGTGAAAGTTCAATGATATCTATGCACTGAACAAGGAAAAGTAATATTTCTCTCTCTCTGCTTAATGACTCATTGAGAGTGGAAGTTTTTTAGACCTGAGTTTGGTTTTTTTTTGTGCTGCATATTTTACAAAGCTTTCTACAAAGAGGAGACCTGTCTCCAGTTGCTTAGCCCAGGCTGCCTATCTTTGTCAACAACAATGGAAGTAATATTAATAATAATTCACTGCAATAAGAGCCAACTTCCTGCAGTTTGGTTGTTATTTAACAGATTCATCCACACATTATGGCTTTCAACAACAACTGAAGAATGAAGAATGTCTTAAAGACCTTGGATCCTGAAAATCTGACTCCTTTTAGGACTTGAAAATCCACAAACATGAATCATTTTTGGGCTATACAATGGACCCCCTTTCTGTATATGATTAGTGAACGGTCTCTAATGGGTATTCCTGTAATTTGTAGCTGGAGTGAAGGTAGGTATCCCCTTGCTTTACCTGTACTGTCCTGATGGATGACTGCACTACACAGATCTTGTTCCCTCCACCAAATCAAWTTTTCTTTTCTCATCCAGCAAATTTCAACCTGTGAACTAGCAGCTGTTTTCTGTGAGCATTTACACAAGCAAAAATTTTCTTATGCAAAGGGAAAACCAAACCAGATCTTGGCTGAATCAAAATGTGCTTGAAGAACCACAAAGGTATGTGAACATCCTTCTAARCTTCACCTATCTCCACTATTGATTGATCTGTTATAGCAAGGCCTTGTGCGTGGCTGGACTCCAAGCATTTCTGGTACAGTGTTTATTAATGCCTTGCCAAGATGAAACGTTTCTGAAACAAGATTAGCATCAGTATTTACAAGCAGAGGGTTAGCTCTAGAAATAGCTCAATCAAAAGATGTCAGAGCAGACAGCTATTCATRGGAAATTATTTGCAAGGGACACATTCTCCCCTGTTCAGTTGCGCTTAATGTTTTCTTCCCACCATCAAATTCACTCTCCAGTTCAAAGCTTAAATGAGGAAAATACATAAGTGCTTCCTAGAGTAGAGCTCTGTTTATTTTCTGCTACCTCTCTGCTTGCAAAACTGCCTATTGATTTCTTAACGTGTGTTTTTCTGTCCTAATGACTAATGACTAAGCCTTAAGCTGTGCCAGCCCTGGCAAAACAGGTTGTGTCTGTGCCACACTGAGGTAGACACAAGAGGAATTGTTGTTTTGGTTTGGTTTGGTTTGGTTTGGTTTGGTTTGGTTTGGTTTTAATTGAACTAATCTCCGATCGTGTCTTGCTAAGCTGAGGCTGCTTTTATGTCCAGCTCTGTAGGGAAAAAAGGGATGGGAAAAGTCCTGGGAGAGTAGAAGTTTTAGAGATGCATGGAATTTATGCTGAGTCCATAAACTACTGGTCCAAGACTATTTATATCCCTTGGAATATCCTAAATATGAACATGGGTTTTAAATCTAGCTTCCTACCCTGACAAGGGTGTGTATTTGGGAGATCCAACAGTTTTCTTTTTTCATTCTAAGAAAACAACCACCAGTATCCTGGCTTTCAGAATGGATAYACAGCCAAGCCTTGTGAATGCAATATAGCTAATTTGCAGTGTCCTGCTGGGAKCCTGGTGACACTGTAACCTGAAATTTGATGTGAACGAAACTCAGGCAGGGTGCATTTCTTTTGAAGCAAACACACAAAAAGCAATAACAAAACAAAAACCCAACCCCAACTCMAAAGCAAGTAAAAATCTTGGATACAGGGAAGGCAAAAATAAAATGGTGACTACTCCTTATCTAGTTTGAAACAAAAGCTTTTTTCCTTATCTATAGTCTATATATATAGAATCTATATTCAATATATCTATATTCTACCTCTCTTCACTACAGCTTGTCAGATGAATTTTGAAATGCAAGTAAAAAATTGGTAGTTTAAAAAAAATTGGTCTTATTAAACTATTTTAGAGGGTTATAATCTAGTMAAAAAATATGTGCTAAATCTAGCTTGCTTTTACTAGCTGAAAGGTTTTTTGAAGAGTGACATGCTGTAGCAAGCCATCCATGCACATGCCTTGTAACTGGTATCAGCTGAAGAGTTAATCCTTATAGAAAATATGCATAACATCAACTAGAGCTCATGTGATTTTCTGTTTTCCTGTTGAATAAAATATCTGGGAACAATGAACAATCATCTTTATGTGATACATTGCTGCTACTGATGCTGTAGCCTGTCCCTTTGTTTAATTACTGCAATTAATCTTAATCTGTCTTTGGCAACAGCTAGGTTAGGAAGAACCAGCTGAATGCTTTTCAAAGAGACTGCTGTTTTGATCACTAAGTCTTTTCTTTGGCAGTTGAAAATATTCAGCATTTTATTGCAATACTAGTATATGCTGCATGGTTCTCCAAAATACAGTTGTGTATTACTRAGAGAGTGGGAAAAATATTTGCTACAAAGGGATTTTTTTTTTTGTATACACWGTAGAAAAATGAAATTCAGTGTGTTGAGAACATTTTGCCCTGTTCTGTCTAAAAAAATGACACAGCTGTGTTTCACATTGTATGAACCACTCATATAAGCATTTAATTCACTCATTGTAAATTGAGCTACATAAAGATGATGTAATAATTAGGTCTGAAACAGATGGAAGTCCTACTTTAGATAAAACACTCACTAAAATAGCATTTGTTGGTTTCCTTAAGTTCTATACATTTTAGTCTGGAAAGCTGYACTTCTGATCAGATGACAGTTGCTGAAAATAATAGAATAGGCAAGGTTTGCAGAAAATCTTCCGAAACAGAAGATCTTAATTTTTTTTCAGTACTGCATTTTTTTTAGGCATGGCTGTATATACGTGGAACTTCATGTATGATTTCTTATTTGTGATTCTAGGAAAATGCAGTGAAGGAGTAACACTCCCATGTAAACAAGCCTAAATTTTTYCACAGAGTGTCAGTAAGTATGAATTTACCCCATACAGGCTGAAGGCCTATGAGTTCCTATGGTCTTGGCTGGGCAAAGATCAGCCCCATGGGCCATCTGGTCTTTACCCACCTTTGATTATGTGAAGAACAAGACTGTGCACACACAGGGAGGATGGAACACACTGKCCAGATAGCCACACATGCAAAGGTATGTTCTCTGTTTCAGATGGGCCTCCAGCACCCCTGCAAGAAGAAAAGGTTCTGTTGCTCTGTTTCCAGTGTTCATTCTTATGAGAGTCCAATTAAGCAAAGTTTCTTCTGTTTTCAGCTTCTCTGGACACAAACAAGAGGTGATATCCCATCTGTCATAGCTGAACTTTACCTGGGAGAAAACTGGATCCTTATGCAGGATTGTGCAGAGCAGACACTGCCTCATGAGTCACCAGGTAAACTCAGCTTCTGCAGGTTTCAGTGACAGCTTTGGTAAGAAAATACTGGGTTGTGTGACAAAGGCRTCAGGTATTGCAAATGCTGCAGCATAGAAATTGGTCATGATACATTTGCCATTTCTGTGTGCTAAACTCTAGGGATATAGGGACATGCCAATGTTTGTGACAGTGTTCTATGGCAGTGGATAGTGTGGTCAGACCCTGGGATCTGGACAATTTTCTTTTCAGAGTGAACGTATGCCTGGCCTCTGTTCCAAAATATTTTAAGTAGGAAGAAACCACCTGGATTTTTTGACCTTGTACATATCTGTTTTTCTTCAGCATGGGAAAGACATGAACCTRTATCCAGGGGAGGGCTACAAAGATTATCAAGTGGCTGGAGCACCTCTCCTATGAAGACAGGCTGTGAGAGTTGGAGTTGYCAAGCCTGGAGAAGGGAAAGCTCCAGGGAGACATGGTACCTTCCAGTACCTAAAGGGGTCTTGAAAGAAAGATGGCTGAAAAACTTTTTAGCTGGTCCTGTTGGGATAGAACAGGGGGCAGTGGTTTAAAACTGAAGGAGGATTGATTTAGACTAGCTATAAGTAACAAGTTTTTTATGATAAGAGTGGTAAAACACTGGAACAGTTTGCCCAGACATGTGGTGGATTTTTCCGTGGAAAAACTCATGGTCAGGTTGGATGGCRCTCTGAGCAACATGATTAGTTGAAGATGTCCCTGTTCTCTTCAGAGGGTTTGTATGAGATGACCTTAAAAGTTCCTTTCAACCTAAACATTTCTATGATGTTATCTCTGTCCTACTGATGGCCAGTTGTGTCTCACACAGTTCCACTTGCTGTGAGGTGACATTTTAATATTCACTCGTTGTGCTGCTTACAGCCACAARAACACAACTCAGTCAAGACTTGGGGAAAACTGAAAGGGTTTCATGGATTTATTTGGAAAACATATCAGTGTCTGTAAAACCAGTGTGCTGAAGTTTTAWGTTGATGCTGTTTTGGTGTTGGCTGGTTCAGGGCAGGTAAGGCTGAAGAAATCCATCTTTGGACCTGTAATCCCAGTCCTTTAACAAAGGGCTCTCTGCTCCAGGGAGTGCAGTCTTGTTTCAGGCCATTGCTCAGACTCAGTATGAATGAGAGCCAATTAAAGAAATAGTTAACATAATACCCCTCAATTTAATCAGCACAGAGTCACCCAGCTGTGTCTGGGCTGCCATCACTTGCTCCCTGGAGGCCCAGTCCAGCAGTAGGAGAACATGTGCTTGTGTTTTGCCAAACAAACTTCAGTCTGTGCTTGCAAGATGTCCTCTACAGGGATGCAAGTCTAAATCACATAGATGCATAGAAAATGACTCCATGAGTGATTAATTCAAATCTAAGGATTTAAAAAGCAAGACATGGGGGTTTTGTTCACTTGAGGAACCATTCAGCATTTATTTATTATTATGAAGAAACACCAGCAGATTATAACTACTGTTTTCTTTTCCTATTACTCTGGTAATTGAAAACACTACAGAGAAAACTTGTCTTTGGCCCAGAGAGCTTACGAACCAAGCATAAAGCAAAAGATAGCAGATAAAAGTGACGGAAGTGTCACAAGTTGTCTCAGAAGTGAAATTAATAAATAGATGSCCTATTTTGATTTGTTGATAAAAAAGAAAAAATGGAAATAAAATCTCAGGATTGAACATAGTATTGCATCTGACCCCAAAAGTGAGCTTGTTATAAGTGCTTGAAAAAATGGGAAGGAAATGAGGAGCTGGATTTTTCACAGAGCTGTTATAAATTCCAGCACTGGTATCTCTCATATCCAATGACTCACAAATAGGCATCTTCTGTTGAGACTGTTGTCTCCCAGGAGGAGAAGAGCACAAAMACACTGTGAGGCTTTGTACTGTTTTAAGYTTGGGACAAGGGTGTTATTCATAAGAGGGGCTGAAATCAGACATCCAGGTCATGCCAAWGAAGTTTTCATGCATCCTATATGCYAGTCCTTAGCACTTCTGCTATATTTGTGATGCATGCTCTGTAGAAAAAARTATTTTGTGTAAGCTTCAAAAACCAGTTTCCTTTACTGCTGCCCTTTATCTTCACCTGTCAGTCATGCTGCTAACTGCAGGCAGAGGCTTGTTTAGCACACTGCAGGGATGTGTCCCTTTGTTCGGTTTACAGATTCTTCACCAAGGACTTGTTTGTTATTTGGCATTATTAAGCAGCTGATTTTGCAGGAGCACATTTGAGCCATGGATTGTTTGCCAGCAGTTTGTAATAAGCCAAGAATGAGCAACAACATATAATCAAATCCATTAGGACTACATTAAGATTACAGTAGAGAAAGGAAATTGAACAAATAAAAATATTGCAAAAGTACAGCTAAGAACAATGGAGATATCTGAGCAATGTTGTAAACACTTATTACTACTTACATAAGGTCCACATGTCTGTGTACTCTCAAGCCTGAGACTGAACAGACTTTCCTTTTAAGGCTATGCTCAGATAAGGTCAACCTCTGTTAATATGGAGTCACATCAAATTTTTTTCTCAGCAGCTCTCTTAGAAAAACTGAAACCATTCCCTAAGTGGCCAAACTCTCCCTTCAGTCCTGAAAATTTTTATCATTGAAGAAACAAGAGAAATGCAGGTAAGATGATAAAATTCCAGAGGGTTATATCAACCTTAGGGAAAAATAAATATTTAATACAGACAAATTTTAAATTTAAAAGAAAATAGTGAATATAATACATAATGGAGAACCAGTACTTAAGATGTATTAATACAAATACGTTTGTCAATGCAGAAAACAGGTAATAAAGTAGGTGTAGTGTCAGTTCACGCCTCAATGGTCACCCTCCTCTTGATGTGGGGAGGGAATGGAAGGCAGAAAAATAAATACGAGCCAGTAGCAGAGAMGAGGTAGAGCACCAGACTCTACAGAAGACGAATGGGAATAGTTTTGTTAGTCAAATGTGTTTTCCAGTTCTCCCTTATATGACACTTGCTGYGAGAGAGGCGTTGGAGGTGGCTGACAACAGCAGCCGCCTGCCCTGCACACACCACACGCTGCTGCCCAGCCCACACTCTGCCTGCAGCTCTGATCTGCCACAGTGCACACACAAGGGGCACCTGCAGCTCGGTCCAACCAGCCACAGAGGCATCCTGGCTACAGAAAAGCACAGTTTTTAAGGGAATGGTCTCATGTTATTGCATGACAAACCAAAAGTCTGTCATTCCCTGCCAGCGTCTTCTGCTGAAAATTTTAATAGCAGACTTTGGATTATTTGGCCATTAAGTGGATTGAGACTTAGCTCAATCAGCTACTCTGCCATTAAGATCAGTGGCTTTCCTGGGATTGAATTTAGCTAGAAAATAATTATTCACTGCGTTCTCAGAAGGAAGGATTGTATTTCAGTATTTTGGTAGAGAAGACTGCTGAGGCATAACGAGAACACAGAGAAAGAAAATATATAGCATGCTGTGCAAATGATATGGTCCTCCTTTCTTCTCTGCATAATTCAGTCCTTGCCAGATTTTAGCAGACAGGCTGCACTCAGTTTGCCTTTCAGAAGCTGATGACGGGAAATGCCAGCTCTCCCTTATTTCCCTGCAATAGGGCAAACATGAACCTCCAAACACAGCAAATTATTCCCTCAGAAGGGAGGCTYTGAGTAGCTAGAAATCATTATTTTYCCCCCAGGTTTCCCCTCTGATCRTTTTGTCATTTAAGCTTAGCATTGTAGAATTAGAACAGGAATTAGCAGCAGGAAGTGCAGGWAAATTCAGCTTATTGAGRCTGAAGAGATGATCTCTTTTGGTCAGTACATTTACACTGGGAAGCAGTCATGGATCTGTCCCCCTAGGACAGATCTGGTTGTATCAGGGGTGCTGGGGGAGAAAGCATTTCTACCCTCTGTCTGCAGGGCTTTCTGCTCTCATGTGACTAGGCAGTAAAAATTAGTTGGAGGGGAATTCTTATTCTTCTTAGGCACAGCCCTCTTGATTACAGCCACCATTATCACTGCCTTCTGGGAATTAAGTCAGTGCTTTTGAAAATTAAATCATGGGGAGGGTTGCTGGTTTTGCAGCAGTTCAAGATCTGAAATGCCTTTCAGGCTTCACAGAAAGACAACCACAGAGCTTTTCTTCATATTCAGAGAATGGCACCACTGTGACCTTTTTTCCGTGTAAACTCTGAGAAGTTCAGCTAAGAGCATAGAGCTGAGTTGCCTTGGAGAGAGGCTCTGTTGGTAAACTCTGCAAAGGGAAGGGAAAGCAATCAGCAGTCTCATGGGTCAGCAGTTGGCTCCAAAGTGAAGTGGTGGACTTCTGGCTATCTGCAGCCCAAAGTCCTGCTTGGCCACACAAAATCTGTAGCCTACACAATCCTAACACAGCAGCACAGCACCTGTCCAGTGCATGCCTGAGCCWTATTTTAAGTGTGGATCTGAGCTCTATTCACATATATAAAAAGTATCTGAGCACAAGTCCTCTGTGCAGAGCAGAGATGCAGGGACCAGATGAGTAAAGCCCAGGACTKTGCCATCCCCTGCCTCAGTGTGATCGGGACATGAGCAGCAGCCAAAGCTGTCATCACTTATCCCATGCCTGTGAGAAGGCCTGGGTATCTGGTGTCTGGTAGGGTGCCTAGAGAGAGCCAGCTTTAATGGCTACAGAAGCACAGAGATGAGCTAAAGGCATTGTGACAAATGGGCACTGCAGATTATGGGGCTTCTGCTCAGGCASCAGCCCACACTGCTGTGCTCTGTGACTCCTTTACTGTGAATGCAGAGAGAGTGTGTGTTCTTGATGATCTATAAATTGGATTAAAAACAGATAGATAAAGCCTGCTGTTTAGGATCAGGCTGCTGAAGCATCTGTGCCAGTATCCTGCTCTGGGTTCAGGTGCTCTGAAAAAAAAGGCTCACAAGGCTCTCAATAAGTGACATGTAAATGATAAACTCCTCCCAGGTCCTCTCTCACAGAGRCTGTTCAGATTCAGCTTGGCTGCCTTTAGAGGCATTTAGAATTCCTTCTTTTTTTCAAGGGGAGAAGATTTTTCATATTGCATTAAAAGAGCAAAAATGATAGATAATGAAGCATTTTTGTTTGTGCTTGTGTATGTGCACTTTTTTGTGAATACAAAAATACAGCATCCCCCTACACATATTTACCTTGACATTGGAATATACACATACCAAATATTTGCTCCATTTCCCCCATAATTTATTAAGGAGATCTCTAAGAATCCCTTTCTTGGTATGCCCTCTCTTCTGCTCTCTCATGTCACTTCAATAAAAAGCCAAAATCCACAGGATTATAATAATGCTGTACAAACATCTGAAATGTGAAAAGAAGTGAGAGAAAAACAGTTTCCCTTACACAAAACTGTGAGGGATAAAATGAAGGCTCATCAGCTCTGTGTAAAGAAGCAGAGATTCAGGTCAGGTATAAACCTTCTCCAGTGCTGAAGCAGATCAGGCTGTGGAATTAACCACCTGAAAAGATCACTGAGTCACATCAAAGGAGGGATTGTGGAGCTGGAGGCTGTGGAAATTGCATTGGCATTAGGATGCAACGGCAGAACCCCAGTAAGGCTGGCTCAGCTACCTGACCCTGTCACCTCCACCTGGGGGTCAGTTTTTATTTCATGCACAATTAAATGTGACTTTTGCCTTATCTGCATGTAACAAGCTTGTTTGTGCAGCTCCTGGTGTCCCTCRAGTGAAGTCTCAGGCTATGGCTAAGCTTATCCAGCCTCCAACAGATGGGGAGAGAGATGACTTTGCCCCACATGCCTGGGCTTTGCACTCTCTGGGAGCCATGGAGGGCCAGGAGAGCTCCCTTGTGGGCAGGGCTGGCAGCAGTGGAGGGAGGAGTAACAGCTGGCTCACAGCTGCAGCAGGTRAGATGTGAGACCAGCAGTGTCACACGGAGCTGTGCCCTGTACCACTGCTGTTCGTGTTGACCACCAGCTAAYGAGCTGGAGAGAGCAAATAGCAGAGACATGTGGAAAACATCTGGCYTGGCGTGGCTGTGAGCATATTGGGCACAAACACTGATCTGTCACTGCCATCTCCAGAATAACCAGTTCACCAAGTGCCAGCAGCCAGGGCCAGTGGGAGGGAGGAGGATTCTTGTTCCATCACCAGCAGCCAGACCTGCATGGGCTGGAGACAAGGAGATTCTTTGTGTGCAAGCAGAGGGTGCCAGGGACTGTACGTGTTTATGTGCTATGYATTATAATACATATAACACAATAATGTAATACATAATACAATACACGACAACCTGTGCTCCTCTTACTGTAATTTCCTTCAAATTTTTTTCTGCTCTGGCTTTCTCATTTCCGTGATGGTACCTAATTCCCAGTGACACTGACAGGGGTCAAGGGAAAAAGGTCCCTGGTCGTGGTAATGGTATATAGTCATCCTAACTGAGCTGTAGTGTGATGTCTTCTACTTGCCTGGCTTTTTTCAAGCTAACATTGACTTCACTGAATCACAAAATCACAGTGTGGGTCATGTTGGAAGGGACCAAAGTGGCATCCTTTGGTCCAACCTCCCTGCTCAGGTAGGGTTGTAGTAGAGCAGATGGCAAAGGATTGTGTCCAGATGGTTCTTGTGTATTTCTGGCAAGAGAGGCTCCACAACTTTTCTGATCAACCTCTCTGAAGCCTCATGRCCCCCTCCAATATTGGATCAGGGTGCACTTGAGTACCAGTGACAGACAGACTGCTATGCATAGCAGCTCTATACAGCAGTTTGGAAGTAGTTTGGAATTAAAAAACCCCAACCCTTGCTGAGTTTATCTGTCATGGAGACGCACAAAGGCAGTGTGTAATGGGTCCTTTTGGGACCCAGGCTGGGAAGCATACTCTAATGGGTTATAGCCAGGCCCTGGACAGGCTGCAATGAGAGAGGTGTGTCTGGGTGCAGTCAGCATCACTCTGACACAAGCTGAAACTTGGCACTTCATCTCAGTGGCATTTTCCCATCCTCAGTGTAAGGCAGCACAGCTGGTGCCCATCCTAAGCAGGCTTTGAAAGCCCAGGCAGGGAAGGTGCGTGTCTGCAGGCCCCCCACCTCAGGATTTCTGGCCCTTACAGCCTCCAGCAGGATAATTGCAGCATCTTTACCTCTCTCTAGTAAGCTAGTCCACTGGTCTCTCTGTGTGGGTAATGAAATCTTTACCTATTTCCATGAATTGCAGGGAAAGTCTTGAACAATTGTCAGCTGGTCAGCAGCCAAATGTAACTGAAGTTATGTAAGGYGAATGATATAAAAGAAATAGTTAATTACAAAGGCATGGGAGAAAGTACTACTTAAAACTTTCAAGTAACAGAACTGGTGGCAATGAAATTTTTCCAAACTAATGTCCCAAGGACTATGAACATTTAAAACAGAGGTCTTGAAGAACTCTCTTTTTCAAGTCCATTTAGTATTTTTCTACAGAGGTGAACAGAAAGACAAGCCTTGCAGGTTGAGTACATCTGAAATAGAGGTTTGTAATGAAGGTAGTGGGTTCCTAATCTGTGTGTCAGGTCRTTTTAGGCTTGTTTTCAAGAGAGCCACCAGTGTGTATACAGGCAACAAGGAGGGCGTGCCAGGCTGTGATCTGTGCTTTACAGTACTCATGTGTTCTGTGCATTGCCAGGTGCTGTCCTTCTGCTGAGGGATGTGTTGGTATTACTCTAGCTGGTCTCCCAGGCTGGACACTCAGCAGCTCTAATCCTGCAGAGATAKCCACATTTGGCTTGCATTGCATTTGCTTGAACAATCATCGTTATATCAAAAGAACATAAATTGCTGGTTAGAAAATTATTTGAAAGAGTTTCAAAATAGTTTTATGAGAAGAAGTCTGTGCTTAAAACAAATACCTGTTTATGTACATGCACAGTGTAAGGATTATCACATAAAGAAAGYAGAATATAATGCAGTTATGTGTGCGTAATGCTGCTCCACACCTCTACATGCCACAGTGGGAATTAAGTTCCTTTCCCCTATAAACTCCTCTCTGTTCAGGCAGGAGAGGGTCTGGAAGGCAGCTGCCTGCCACTGTTAAAGGAACTGCACAACAACCATTGCCTACATCCCACTGGTCTGCAGAGACTTTCTATTTTCGTATTTTCAGTTTTTCATTCCTATAAAGAAACACTTTAAAGCCCAAAGACAGTTAACTTGCCAACAGACAATTACAACCTCCCTTGGACTGCATGCYTTTCCTATTTAYCCTACCTTGCCTAAGGAGAGTATCYCTCACTTTCGAAGGKCAGGSCTGASTCTKTCATTATTATTYACTAGAATGATGTGCTGTTCTTCTGCTAAAGAAAACCCARWSWCACMMYMTC